>OX377620.1:64336509-64371509 GCA_947397865.1 Polietes domitor
TTATTCCAAATACAAACAATTTATAAACAAGTACTGGCAGTCGTCTATAAATATGCATAGCGTAACACTAAAGTATCTTGGGTTTGTTAGGCTGTCACAAATATTGACTTTGAACATTCCCCAAGGCTAAAAAATAACTCCGGCGGGTTTGTTTTTCTTGTAGGTCGTTTGTTTGTTGCTACAATTCGCATTGTACCGGGGGCAAAGCGTTATTTAATATCACCAATAAAGCTGGCAAGCAATGAGGGTTCATTTCAAGTAATCACAGTGTTGTTCTCTTGTAAATCAATAGCATCAAGAACAATGACGACGACAAAGGATACGGAAAGAATTTAAAAAATTCAATATTGTTGATAACATCATCAAGAAATAAATATAGAAAAAAACTTCAGCAACAACAAGAGGAGTGTAATTTTAAACTGATTAAATTTCAATACTAGAATTGTGACTTCATTGGAATAAATTCTATGAAGTAAATCTAGAGAGAGAGAATTTTGCTGCAAATTCAATATAAAATATTCAAAACACTACATTCACTGAGAAAATTGGTCACAATGTGGACATTAGTCCTATATTTGCTAATCATAGAATCGACTCTTTTTTCAACTTCGGGGCGTGCTCCTATGATGGTATTTTCTGGGTTAGTTGTAGAGTTATACTTAAAAAACAACGCAATCCATATACGTCTTTCTAAACCAGTAATTTTTAAGCGTTGTATTAGAAGCTAGACCTATTTAATAATATAATTAAATACATCCAAAGACGGTCAGCTGGTACCTTCAACTTAAATCAGTAACGGCTAGGTGTAATTTGTATATGATACTCAGACCTTTTTCCATCCTTATACCTATCCTTGATTAATAGTAGAATCCCAAATTAAATATATTAATTCGAACGAGTTTTTGGATCAATGTATTGGATTAGAGGTTATTTCAGAATCTGAAATAATGTTCTTTTTTGGCCCAGAGCTTGTTCGTATTGAACTTAAATGTAAAGTGTTGAGGACAGACCGATAGACAAACAGACTAATAAACTGACTCGCAGGGTTAACTCGAATCATAATAAATTTTAAGCCGGTCGTTAGAATATAGTTCAATATTCGCTTGTCTATATATAGGCATTGGAAACACTCACGATGAAAGGAATATGACTTAAACTATGATTTAAAACCTCTCATCTGCCAGGTTGCCTGTATGCCCATCTATTCTTTTAATCGGAGCAAAAGTTTACGCGTTTAAAGCAATAAAGAGGTCCAACCAATATTAAATTCGAACTAAACTAAAATAATAGCATAGTGTTGTCAGACTCATCTCCAAATTATGAAGTCGAAGTTCAAATCAAAATATTCTAGGTCAATCACTAAAATAAAATTAGAGCTAGTAGATCATCTATCTAATCATTGCAAACATTCGCGATGCAAATAAGACAGTACACAGGACTACAATTTAGGAACTTCCATCAGGCAATTTGTCTGTGTGCCCATCTTTGAATATATTTGAATCAAAGAAAGAGGTTTCCATTGGCGCGTTTAGAACAATAGTCGTCTAAACAACACTTCAGACGAACTAAGATAAATGAGTTTCAAATTTGTCTGGTTTTTATATCATCGCCCTATTTTGTATACATAATTTGGCGCAAACCACACATAAATCAAGCAAAGAGAAGTCAAAAATGGCACAATCAAGTTAGGTATGTTTATTGATGAGAGGGTCGCGGTCCGTACAAAAAAAAAAGAATAATTTGCAGTCACTGGATTATTTTATGATCGTCTAAAAAAATAACCCTAGAAAAAATAAGTTTATAGCATGTATTTTTGTATGCCTTACTCTTGTCATTTTTCTTCTGATTTAATAGACTTTAAATATTTTGTATAACTTCTGTCTTAGAATAACTAAATGGTCAAATTATTGGATTTGTATTGTAAGTTTTTTGTGTGTTTTCATACCTTTCGAAAGCTGCAAAATGGTGAATATCGGAAGAAAATTGACGCGACAGAGCTCATTTGTTGAAAAGAATTTAAAAATTTTGATTTAAAAAAAAAACATCTTTTATATTTAACCATCGCAGCGGCGTTATTTTTCGTCCGATATTCGTCATTTAGGTATCATTTGATTTTTAAGACGACCTTTGAAACCCAAAAAAATACAATAAAAGTTCAATAATAATAAGCTACTCTAAGGCAAGGACTACAATTTATTCAGAAAAAATGGACAAAAGTGCAACATATGCAAATTTTCATTGGAAAGACGTTATTTTTGATGTTTTTTATAAGCGTTTAGCTCACAGGGGTCCCAATTCATCAAGGGTACAAGATAATTAAACAATCAAGTCATCATTTCTGAAGGTTCCCAACATGCAAAGCAATACGAAAACGATTCGAAATCGTATCGTCTAGAAGAAAAATAATATTGCGGCAACGTATTGCGGAAGTTGCCTCAATTGGAGAAGTTTGTGCGGCCAGGGCGATACTCCAAGGCAATGCGAAAGCAATACATCCGGATGATAAATCGGCGATATTGCCAGATTATCATCGGCAAGAAATCTGGATGATATCGCCATAAAAATGTGATAACGCCAGATAACCACCTAAACGACAGTGGACATCACTGCTGTTTTCGCCTTATGTTCTTTATTATTTCGGCCTTTCGCATGTTTCTGGTTAATCAAAATGGACCTTTTTGCACTTGAGTTTGGAAAAGAACCAACGCATATGCCTGAAAAGAAAACAAATAAAATGCATATAATAGAAGCTATATTATTCAAAATTCTGCTTAAATACCTTTAAATGCATTTAAATTTTATAATTTTGAGTCGACGGCTTCTCTTGGTTCCCATCCAAGTATATTTGTTGACCAAGCTGTCAGTTAAAAGCTTTTTGAGAGCCTGTCTTATCAAAACTACATGACACTCCTCTAATTCGTTTTGAAGACATTGCCTCTGTGAAATGAAAAAAAAAACTTAATGTCTGATAAAGTTTTGTACCCAAAAAATCTGCATCAAAAATCAACTTACCATTTGGCTTTTCATCATTTGCTACTGGTTTCATTTAGAACTTCAACTTGTATCTTCTCTTTTAATTATTGCGTGCCATGCACCAAGAAAATATGAAAAGAATCACGGATTTCTAATGAAACATATATTTTCTTTTATTCTTTCCGAAACAATCATACGAAAAATGACAATAAAATCAATATCGCCAACATTTCTTCAAAATGATACAAGGGTGATAAGAACTATTTTGATGAATTTCATCAAAATGATAAATGGAAGATATTGCCGCAATATCTTCTTGGTGATATATCATCCAAATGTTTGTAGGGGTTGGCAGCAGCAATTTTTTCCGGACTCAGCCTAATGCATATTCGTACATCAACACGGTCCACATTTGCAATTTTGCAAAATTTTAAATTACCAAATTTGCCAAAATTTGCGATATGAGTGTAGAACTGAACTGGTGTTTACAGGTGTTATGTCTTCCGATTTTTTTTGCATCCACAGGATTTATATTTCATTTTTACTCTGACAAAACATATATCCCAATTTTACTCGTTACCCTAAACCTATCCAACTTTAGCCCAAAAATCCCAAATCTAGACCTTTTTGTTTAAAGACAAATTATATTTGAGGAATATATGTATGCATTTAATTTTTAACTTTCGAAAAGTAACATTATTTGGTATCACTCTAAAAGCAAACTCCTGCTCATTTGGGCTGCATTTGAATATTTAACTTTTTGTTTAAGACTTTTGCGACTTCTGACAAAATGTAACGACTGTTTAAATAACCCCACTTAATAGCATTTGGAAAGATGACTGATAACGAAATATTCTTAATAACCGCCTTCCTTTATGAATATTTAACTTCTTCTAAAAGCATATATTTCTCCGCTTCTTATATACACGCATGTATGTGCACCCATAATATTTAAGCATTTCCACAATTTTCTTTGGCAAACATAAGCCAACGCGCCACATTCGTATCGCTCTAATAACAGCGGTTAAAAACTCTAAGCCCTTTTTGAACCCTCAAATCCCCAAAGGTTGCACTGAAGTCATTACGATTATTTTAAATTAAATTCTAATTTAGCGCAACCCTTTTATCATGCTACGCAACGACGGAGGCGAGAGAATCCCGCATGAATACTTACAGCCAAGTGTCACGAGCTTAAGGATAACCAAAGGACTGACTCTCACCTCTGACTACCTGGAATATTGAAATGCGTTTGTACATGAGAGTGGCGGCGGCAGCAAAAAAAGCGCAAACAAAAATAAATACATTATTATGTATGAATATTGTATTTTGTTGTTGTTACTGCTGTTGTTGTCGTTGTTGCTCTTCTGCTCCTTCAGTTGGGCTTTTCAGAAAAATGTGTCACGTAGCCCATTAAATGCGATACGATACGATATGGCCTAAAGCTGATAACAAACATTGTTGGCCCGGTCCGTCCTGCCTTGTTCTGGCTGGCTGGTTGTTGTTGTTGGAGTTCGCATTTATGATTAAGTTTCGCAAGCGTACGGCGCAAACAACAACAGCAGCGACAGAAAATCCCCATCGTAACGAAATTTAATGTTATTGTCAATGAAGCAAATAAATACGTTGCGTTTGCTCGGTGTTTTTCTGATACGCCTCCTGTGCTTGGCGCTTTCGGTTTGCCCACCATCATCCATCGCCATCCGGCCGAGCATTCCAAACGGCCCCGCCGCACATTATTTGATATTATGCGCGTACCTTACCCGGAGGCACTACGCAAAATACACACACACACCTGTGTATACGAGTATGAAGAGTACGGTCTTTCCACCATGCCACCGCGTGATTGCAGCAGGAATTTTCCATGTTAACGTTGATGAAGCGGAAACATTTTCTTATCCACTTAAAGAAATCATCAAGTGTATACGCATCAATACACTCGCTGGAGGCTGGCGACATTTGGGGTGGCTAGCCTCTCGACAGGGAGTGGGAACATTTGCCCAAGTATTTTTAACGCTTACGCGTAAAGCGCTTGCAACTGTAGTTTTAAATAATTTAAATCTGCCTTGTGATAATTGAATAATTAATTTACTTCACACGAAGAAGAGTGCGGTGGCCTTTGTGCCAACAACATCTGTGGCGTTTGAGGAGCCATAATTTGGTAAATAGGTCTTAAGAGGTGTGGGGGGGTGTGATGGTGTCATGAGTGCAAGTACCTTGTGTCTATGCCATTCTATCTAGCGATTAACTACATTAGCTTACGCTTAATACTATTTCTTTGAAACATTCATAGGGCCTCAATTTATTCAAGGCATGCCTAAAATATTCGTTAACATTTTCTTCATCTTCAAATTCCTTTGATATTAACACATCAAGGTATTTGATTAGCGCCCATCTAATTTTGAAATTAAGAACACACACTGCGAATCAGCATAATGTAGAGTATGGCCAGGTTATAATAATTTAAAGATTATTGTAAATTCAGAATGTAATATCGCCCTTAGGAAAAAACGCACATATTTAAATAGCACCTTTAAATATTTATGGAATGGGATAAAATATATACGTTCCTTAAGAAGATCATTGGCCTCAGGGAGCCAATAAGTTAGGTTAAAGGATAATTTTAATTCCGTTTGGAGACATTGTGATAATCCTATGACACTGCCAAGTTGTATTTGTTAAAGTAAGTATGCAAGAAAAATCGTAATTTGTGAATATGAAATGAAGGGCGATTTTAATTCAGATAAATTTCATATTTAAATCTCTATAGAAAATGTAATTAAAAAATAAATCTGAAAATACATTTATAAAGGGCAATTTTTTAAAAGCTATAGGAAAGTTTTTCAAAAAAAAAAGCAAAAAAATTCAGAAAAATGCATGAAATCTTTATTTGAATCTATAGTACGGTCCATATAATTTAATGTTTTAAGATTATTTCATGCAAATGTTGACCTTGACTGCGCCTCAAATGGTCCATCCGCTTAGTCCAATTTTGGCATTTCCACGTTTTTGAGTAACAGAGGCCCAATTGCTGCGAACGGCGACGAATCGATAGTTGATGGTCATCATTAACAGTGGCCGATACAGCTGCGATATTTTCTTCAGTTCTCACTCTACGTAAACGCGTTGGTGGTTTAATGTCCAACAATGTAAATTTGGTGCGAAATTTAGTCATAATAGCCAGAATAGCCGCTTCAGTGGGTCGATTAAACTGACCATAAAATGAAAGAAGCGCGCGATGAACTTTCTTATCAGAGCACGCATTTTGATAATAAAATTCAATAATTTGCAAGCGTTGTTCGTTTGTAAGACGATTCATGGTTAAATTATAGACCAAACTGAAGATGTTTGACAGTGAAACAAAACACGAAACGTGCGTCAGCTGTTTAAACCAGTGTTGCCAAAAAGATAATAGCTAAAAAATCACCCTTTAATAGATTGAATCCACAAAAAACCAACACAGTCGAAGACTCGTGTTCCTCCGATTTGTTTAAAATTTCGCACGTTTGTTCTCCTCGTTACTGCAAAATTTATGACATCAAAATTTTGGCATTACTCAACGTAGTGTGCATATTATGATTTGTCAAATTTGGCATTTTAGAGCGTTTCTACTTATCCATGCCCTGGTGGAACAAGGGTGTTCAAAATGTCAAAACAATATTTTATCCTTACATACGCCATTTTCTACAAATCTACAATTTTCTACAAAATCTGTCAAAATTTCAACTTGGGATCGACATGACTTGAAAAACAATGTCCTTAATGGGTTAAGAAATTCCAATCGTCACAATAAGTGATCAATACCTTTCCAGCGAGTTCTTTCAAAAACAAATCGGAAGAAAAATGTGGAAGTTATGGCAGATCTAAAAAATGCATTAAAAATTTCACTAAAATCTTAAAAAACTGTCTTATCAGTATTTTTGGTTTACTAATTTTTCATCGCTGAATCATTCTTCATAGCTTGTTTGTCTATCGTATAACTTTTCGGAGAAGTTCTATTTGAAATGTTGTAGAAATCCCTTGTTGTAGAACATGTGCCTTTATGAAAACTTTTAAGAGCAAATTTGGGATAGTCGACAATTGGGAGAAACACTATTTTAAATGATGTGAAAATGCGGATTTTAATAATAACCCAGCAAAAAAGAGCATCCAAAGAAGTGAAAAATATGTTCATATTGTGATTCTGAAGTGGTGAAAAACGGATCTTCACCAATGAATTTAACACGGGGTTGTCATAGGAGGGATGTCCTTTTTTAGGTCACCTCTTCAGTGCATTTTAGTCAGTACACGGTAATCTAATTTTTATTACATCTTGCAGTGTAATCAAAAATGTTTTTTCTGAATAGGTGAAAATATACATTTAACAATCAATTTTAATGGTACTATTTATAATAACTTCATCATTACTTCAGGAAAAAAAAGTAAGCAGATACCAAAACGATAGACAATTCTAAATAGTCCGATTATAGTTTGTAATTTTAAGTGGAAAGAAAAACTGTCATTAATTTCCATCTGAAGATCTCGATACGATCTCGATTTACAGTTATCAATCATTTCGTAACTAATAATCAAACTAATAATCGTATATCTATCTCTATATACATTCTTATACAATTTAAAATATTTTTGTTTTGAAAAACCTTAGAACTTGGAAAAAAATCTTTCGGTTGGTTAAGCGTAATCATATGTTTTTTTATTGAAACGTATAGATTTCTAAAATTGTATACATCATTCATGTTTAAATTATTGAGATACGCTTGTAAAAAAGAAAAAAGCATATACATTTCATATTTAATCAAAAATTAAATTATTTATTATTATTTAAATAAAAAGAGACAAAACCGAATCATTACATTTCTAATGTTTCTGAACTAATCCGGGTGCAGGAATTGGAATAGTATTAAAAGTTGAGACGCCATATTTAGATAATTTTGAAATTAGGACATGCTTCCTCCATGGCATTACATTTTACAACTTCTTCAAAAACGGAAAATCATCACACACTGCAACTTCGGAATGACTCTATATGTACATTTGTTGATGCGATTTAAAAGAACTTCATCTAAATTACATTTTCAGCGCATACAGCTACTTTTAAAGCACTTAAAATGTTATTCCTATAGAAGTACATCATTTTTTTGCTGGGAATCAAGTTTAATCAACATTAAACTAAGTCTTTGTTTTTATTAAAAAAATGCCAGGCCGCAAAACATCCTAGGCAGGTCAATTTAAAAGAGAGAAATTGAACTCAATTTAAAAAAACCCACTGAACACCTCATCTAGATGATCGAAAAAATGGCAAGTTACATCGGAAGGATGCCGAGGGCAATAAGTAGCCAATATGAACATGGAAACAAATTTCTCCCTAAAAGATTCTCCTTCCCACAATTTCATAAGTTCTCAAAAATATACATTAGTTTCCCATTTAACCTAATCATTTAAACATATATATTTTAGATGCAAAAGCAGTTTGTAGCATAATTCGTCCAAATTGCACATGAGGTTCCCAATAAAATTGGCTGGTTTCACTCGAAGATATTACAAACGATTTCAGGGTTTCGATCATCACATTCGTTAGTGTTTCACCAGTTTTATGGAAAACTAGCAGTACCCGCTGCTTCGCACGCGAAAAAGCCAGGTATTTGTTATTAGTTTTATCCGTTTCTGTTTTAGGATAGTATTTATTTGATTTTCGTTTCTAAAATAGTAAATTGGAAACATAGCACTCATATACAGTCAAATGAATGTGCTTGTCGACGTGCACTGTTTTAGCTGAACTCCCTTCGTATATACATTTTTTTATCATTTTCTACCCAGTTTTTAACAAACAATTACAACCGCAGAGCCTTTTTTTCGAATAAATCCATTTTGATGGCGCTTCTACATGTTCAGAGGAATTTACATACTAAATTTCACGATTTTAGCTGTTACACATCAAATTTCAAGATTCTAGCTGCAAAACTTTAGTTTGTACCATTTATATCCTTTTTCGTTCCGCTCACCTCATATAAGTTCAAATTTCGAAAACTCAACTTTTACTGCTCTTCTACATGGGCAGAAGAACTTACAAATCAAATTTCAAGATTCTAGCTGCAATACTTTAGATGGTACCATTTTTATCCCTTTTTGTTTCACGCAACCCTTAAAAGTACAAAATGCATTTATTTTGCGCTTCTATGTGGTGAGAGGAATTTACATACTAAATTCCACGACTATAGCTGCAATACTTTAGTTGGTACAATTTTTATCCCTTTTTATCCCGCTCACCCCTTATAAGTACAAATTTCGAAAAATCCATTTATATAGTCTACGTTGTCAGAGAAATGTAAATACCGATTTTCGCGATACTAGCTGCAATTCTTAAATTGGTACCATTTTTATCCCTTAAAAGTACAAATTTCGAAAAAATCCCTATTTGTAGGTCGTCTGCATGGTCATTGCAAGGAACATACAGAATTTCATGTTTCTAGCTACTACCGTTTAGTCAGGACGAAGGTTCGATGT
Source organism: Polietes domitor (assembly GCA_947397865.1). Taxonomy (NCBI): domain Eukaryota; kingdom Metazoa; phylum Arthropoda; class Insecta; order Diptera; family Muscidae; genus Polietes; species Polietes domitor. The sequence goes on from OX377620.1 coordinate 64,345,984, forward strand.
TTATCCCTTTTTGTCCCATTTTACTTTCTAAAAGTACGAATTTCGTAAAACCCTTTCTTAGTCGACGTCTATGTCACCTAGGGTTTGGGGTTTCCCGGCCTTTTTTCATTTCCCGGGAAAACGGGAATGAAAAGTTTCATTCCCGGGAATCCCGGGAATTCCTGGGAAAAAAGTAATTTATTTTAGGTATGTCCAATATGGTTTAAAACAACAATATTTAGTAACGGATGTGCTTTTTAAAAATACTGTCATATTACAAATTAAATGTTTTACATTTTACAAATATTTTATTCTAGACTAATTGTCGTCATAAAATTGGACATTTAAATCATAGGCACAAGTGCCTGACAACAATAACTCGTATGGCTGAGAACGTCTTTAATTTAGAAGATTCATTCGTCTAGAGACGAAAATATTTAGCAGTAACGGGGGAAAATATTCTAAACTGTAAAAGCAATAGAAACATTATAAAAAATTAATATTAATTAAATAAATTCATAAAATATTAAAACATTGAAATAGTCCAGTCATTAGTTCTTACAGAAGGTCATTTAAATATACCGTAGGATATACATATTTCTATTCCTATTAGATTTCTCTCGAAAGTTTCCAGGTAAACAATTTTAATGTTTTCCCTATTTTTATACTATTTCTTACTGGCTTCATTAAGAATATTTTCACCTTTTATCTCGTAGATTCTTCTGGTAAAACAAGAAATTTAAAGTTAAACCAGATAGCACGAGAGGTTACTATGTCAGCCATAGTATTGTCAGTATGATATGTTCGATTTATAAAGGGTGATTTGTTAGCTATTATCTTTTTGACAACACTGGTTTAAACAGCTGATGCACGTTTTGTGTTTTGTTTCACTGTCAAACATCTTCAGTTTGGTCTATAATTTAACCATGAATCGTCTTGCAAACGAACAACGCTTGCAAATTATTGAATTTTATTATCAAAATGCGTGCTCTGTTAGGAAAGTTCATCGCGCGCTTCCATTTTATGGTCAGTTTAATCGACCCACTGAAGCGGCTATTCGGGCTATTGTGACTAAATTTCGCACCAAATTTACATTGTTGGACATTAAACCACCAACACGTTTACATAGAGTGCGAACTGAAGAAAATATCGCAGCTGTATCGGCCAGTGATAATGATGGGCATCAATTCGCAGCAATTAGGCCTCTGTTACTCAAAAACGTGGAAATGCCAAAATTGGACTAAGCGGATGGACCATTTGAGGCGCAGTCAAGGTCAACATTTGCATGAAATAATCTTCAAACATTAAATTATATGGACCGTACTATCGATTCAAATAAAGATTTCATGCATTTTTCTGAATTTTATGTGTTTTTTGAAAAACTTTCCTATAGCTTTTAAAAAATTACCCTTTATTAAAAATCCTGCAAATATCCTAATAAAAAGTGTGTATTCCCCTAGCTAGCAAAAAATAGCGACTCAGCAAATTTTTCCGGGAATTCCCGGGAAAAACGATTCGGGAATTCCCGGACCCCAAACCCTAACGTCACCTGAAAATTTCATGACCCTGGTTTCAGTCGTTTGGTCTGGGGGCTGGTCAATGATAAGTCAGTCAGTAACGCAACTCTTTTATATATATAGATTACGAAACATCAGCGTTTTTGCCAAAGGTAACTGATTTATGTGAATCACTTGTACATATCTATAATTAATCAGGCGAGTGATATAGCAAATATGGCAGGTGATTTATAGACGAGGTTTGGGGCAACTAGTGGACTGTTCTTCTCTAGCTGGCTCCACTTTTTCTCCCCAGGAGACAACAAAATTTTTCATGCAATATGTTGCCCTGCTTCAATCTATGAAAATGTATATAATTTTTTACATTAAATCCGTTCATTGCAAATACAAAATAGTTATTTTTAATTTTTTATATTTTTGTGGTATTTTTCGTGTTCGATTTTTTATTTCTTTTTTTATATTTCCAATGCTGTTGTTATTGTTCTTTATAACATTAATTCAGATACAATTTTGTAAAGAGTTAAATCTACGGAGACTTTTCTGTTTATGTTGAAAACTACAACGGTAATATGATTAATAACAATATCAGGATGTTTAAGAAAATATCTAAGATTAAAGGAAAACCTAATCAATACTTGCATTAATAAATACAGTTAATGGATTAAGACATGGATAGGAAGATCAAACATCAGTTAAGTATCTTATTTTGGAACTGTTGCACTTTTTTAGTTCGATTTTTTTTGAATACTCTTCGCATAATTACCTTTAATTTGCAATCGGTCTTGTACTACTCAATAGAATAGTAATAGTACATATTCAATTAGAAGAGTACAAGTTGAAGGTATCTACGTCGTTGAATTTTTAATAAAAAATTCAAAATAAAGATTCACTATGCCACAAAAGTCTACAAACGACATTCAATATTAGACTTTATTTATTTTTTTTCTGGAGATTGGCGATTATACTTCAACATTGATTTGACTTACATTCAACAACCCATCCCTAACCACATAGAAAAAAATGTGGACCTCTGTCGTGTCTGAACAGTACAACAGCAATTCCTATTCCATAATTTACTATCGTTTGTAGACTTTTGTGGCATAGTGTAAATTGTTTCTGTATTTTATGGATTAGTATGTCACTGTCCACACAATAATAAAATTATAGATTTCGGACACATATTTTCTATACTCATAAGCCGATACGTTAATGTATACATTTAACGAAAGTGAATGAGCCTGCTTTGATTAACAATTTTACATAAAGGCACAGCATAAAAGAGAATTTCATAATAAAAATGTAAGATCATACCCATAACGCCATATTTTGTGGTATATCTCTAATATTTAAAACTATGGAACAAATTATTATTATTGCATCAATATTACGATTAATCATATATTCATTCGAAATGTGATACAAATTTCAATAAAAGAATATATTGGATATTAGTCTATATTTAAGCAAAAGTGTCACACCCGTGTCAAGGGAATCTCCCAATGTTTCATGAATTTCATTAAAAGTCTGAGGTGAAAAATTCTTCACAAAAGAAAATAGTCTTCCAAATTACCCAGCTTCTTAGACTTAAGTGATTTCGACCGATTAATCAAGGCTTACTCAATCAGTACAACATCTGTCGAATTCATGCCTGGATTTGTGCTTTCACAAAACTCCCAAATAAATCTTTTTCTTCTTCTCTGTTTGTGTGTTCGTTTTTTTCCTCTACTTCTTTTGGTTAAGACAAATCTAAATATAATTATCCGTCACGGTTGTACTCACACCTCTCACACACACACACACTCTCATTACTAACCGCCAAATGAAAGAGGAAACACTTTGAGAGCTGCCAAGTTTTATGGCAAAAAATAAATCAACACTCCCCAGTAAATCTTTCGTGATTAATTATAACTTTTACATTTGCAACAAATGCGAATCACACTTCATCGCACACACGCACTCGTACAGCCAGACAAACACGCATTGACTGCTCGTACTACATGCCAAGTTCAAATCCCAAAGTGCACGAAATAAAAATTAGTATTATACGAATATCCGTCTCTAATTCGGATACACAGGAGGGATGTAAGGACAACAACAAGAGGAAGTGGCACAACCACACTACTCCACGGACTCCCAGGACATGGTGTAAACAAGAAAAAGGCATCATAAGATTAAAAGTGCAAAGGAATATAAATTTCTAACATTAAAACACGAACAACTTGCTGAGGAAATCAGCACCACCCTCAACATTAGCATTAACATAATAACAAATTTATCAAAATAACTCAAACTCTTTTATTTCGCAATTGCTATCTTGTCAAGTGGCTGCCGAGGATGAAGATGTCGAGGATGATGATGATGTTAATGTTGAGTGTATTTTGTTGACTTGTGAGGACTTCTTGGCAAGAATCACACATGTGTCTATTTAAGATAACACAACCCCAATGCTTAAGTGAATCTGTAAATTGTGAAATTCTTCTGTGCGATTTTTTTGTGTTTCAGGGATTTTGGTAGGCAACGAATTTGGAAGGTTGTACAGACAATTGGAGTCCATACGTGAATGAGACTGAAATGCAACGAGCACGAGGAAGAAGTTTGGGTAGAACCAGTCTTAGGATAATGATCAGCTCGAATAAAATCACAGCACAGGGCCTATGACATTAAAGAGATATTGAGTAGAGATGAAAGAGATTTCATTAATTATCTGAATATTTTGGGCTGAATATAACACCGTACGACAATTTTTTTTAAAAAGTCGTTCATACGGATGATATACGTATGAAATTATAGGCAAAATGAAGTTAGTTTTTCATTTCCTCATCCTGCAAAGTGCTAAAGGATAACATATTTCAATAAATTATTTTATATACTTATTCGTAGCCTATGACAAAGTTAAGGTGTCAAATTAAAGAGGATAATATTTATTAAAAATACCTCGACTACCATGTTTCTGACTCTATTAGTTCAGCATTAAAACCTTTAGTTTTTCTAATTTCTTCATAACTTGCTTTTTGTGACACAAAACTTAAATGGCTGTTAATACTAAACTAAGGTAGATAGAAGCTTGAAGTTTAAATTATTTTTAGGACACACTCTGTTCTTTGATTTGGCATTATACCGATGACATAGGGTGCGAATAAATATTAAAAATAATTTTTGAAAAATTTTACACTTTAAAAAATTAAAAAAAATGAATGTATACCATCTGGTTCTAGCGCAATATGGACTTGTGGATAGTGTAACCGACCGTTCTGAGTGGTGTACAACCGAAGTATCTAATTTCGCTAATTCGTCTGCCTGTTCGTTGCCATAAAGCTCCACTCATTCAGGGATCCATACAAGGGTGATTTCGGACAGACTACTGACTTAATTCATACGCTAAATACGCTAGCCGACTTAATACATGTTATGGGATCCATATAAGGACGATTTCGGATAGACTACTGATAGCTTCCTAATACGCTAGCCTACTTAATACATGTTATGTGGTTTGATCTTACATTAAGTCGACAAACAGGTGCCTAGAGTTAAAACTTCATTGCCTGCTTCCATAACTACAAAGTCCGCCTTGTGGAACAGCTCAGATTTTAGCGAAAAGACGTCGGAGACAACTCCACAATTTACTATGGAGCGGTCCGGATTTTTTCATTAACAACTGGTTAAAAAACACTTGCTGAAAGCATATATCATAAGAAAATGAGGCATTAAATTTATCAAATATATTTTATACCGCCAAATAAATATTTGAAATTCTAGTGACTGCGAATTTCATCCAGTGTGAACTCCCAAACAAACAATAACATAATGACCGCATCTATACACTAATACATTTACAAATTACGCACGAAATTATTGTCATGAAAAATATCATTTTCGCATTATTTTCCTTAAAAGAAAGCAACCACCCTCCCTCCATAATTGGCCAACCCAATCCACTTTCTATTTTCGTTCGCCACCAAAACTCTTGACTTGACGCAGTGAAAGAATTCTTTTGAGATTTATCAAACTTCGCCCAACTTAAGGCGCAGCCTGATGTATGTAGGGTACGATAGGCAGAGAAAGAAAGTAAAAAAACGTCTTTGTGAAACAAAAGTAAAAGCCATTAGTAACAAGCAGAAAGTGTTGTGTAGCAGGAATGTTTCAGGGGAAAAAATATGGCACAAATTAAGTTGTTACAGCAGGAGGTGCTGCTCAGGCAGTGGTGGCCGCGGAAGGGGAACAGAGGTAGACGAGAGAAGAGAAGAAAACCAGGGAGAGTGCGGGCAAAACGAATGGAATTAAAGAAAAGTCTTAATTGATGGCCATGTTTTAATTAAAAAAGCCATCATACACACTCACACTCTACGCACACTTGCACAGACAGACATTAAATAAATGATAGAGAAAATGTATAAACGCCAAAGTTCAACATTGTATATATATATATATACATTACACACACAAACATACACACACACTCGGGCGCGTACACAGTGCCAATGTAACTCAACAAACTGTAATTATAACACATTTGGTAAGTCAACTCTCACCAACTTCGGCCGGCAGCCGATGTGATAGCCGGGCAATGAGGAATATCGACAACAACAACTACAGTGTCGAGAGGGGAGGGCAAGAAATGCGATTAACAAAATGTGGAGCTACAAGAGAAACACGTTTTTATTGTTGCTCTTGTTAAGATAATAAATTATTTAGAGTCGAAAAGCAAAATCAATTTAATAAAGATTATTAGGCAGCATTACTTACTCACTCACTGGCTCACTTTAAATCATCTTACTGTCTCAACTAGGAAGTCAATGCTGTTACACGTACCCTCACGCGCACAGTAAACCTTTGAGTATGATTTATTCCCTCTTTTCCTTCCCATCCGTACATTCGATGTATGCACTATGTCTCTATGGATTCACAGAGTGCGTGTGTGAAGGGGATGAGGAGTATGTGACTGTGCATATATCATTTTAATTTATTTGGAGCTATACTCTATAGTTTTTTCTCCATGCACTATATGTGTGCCATTGCTGTTCCCATTTCTATGACAACACTCGACTGCATACAGGAGCAAAGAAAACAATTACAACAGCAACAACAATCCTTTGTGTTATTAGCGTGCATTTGTAAGGATTTTTACGTAAATAGTTTTTAATCAAATACTTCTGTTCGAAAGATATATGTACAAAGAACGGAGCGCAAAGAATCACATTTTGCAGGTGTGCATTAAGACCATGTACCCTTCAGCAAAAAAACCTTCGATTTGCCAAGAAGGAGTGAAATTGATGATGTATAGATTTTATCTAAATGATCCAACACACCTTAATTAATTAATAAGCTACTGAAAATGAAAATATTCGTTCTAATCATTATTTTTTTAGTTTTGAAGAGCATTTATATTTTTGATTGATATGTTATTTATTGTTTATTATATTTAAATTGACTGGATCTAATCTCTTTAATTAAGTTTATATCTTTGTGTAGTATTGTACACTATTAACGTTAAATTTATCAATAAATTAATTAACTTTCATCTTATCAGTGGTCCACACGAGCCGATTTAGTGAACGTCTTATGGTTAAGACAAGAGGACCAAATCTTGTTTACGACTTCTTAAGTTGTTTGCGCCTTGACTTCCCTCGTTCGCTTCTATCTGGCTGGTTTACGCGATAAATTATTCAGGAATTTATACATGTTTTCTAAATCGTGATCGTAGGCTTTTATTTTTAAAACTGTATGTCTGGACAAAATTCGGTAAAATTTTTTTTCCACAAAGTGGGTCACAATATGATTGAAACAATACTGTATAATCCCTTTTTCAAAAATAACTGCGTCAGCTCATCATACTTAAATTTAGTGTGTAGAAATAAATTCAATATATGAAAATGCTACCATGTAAAATGGCGTATTGTAGTATAAACTTGATTGAAAATTATGAGTATTAAAAATAGCCATACAAAATAAAGAAGAATATAATAACTTCATTTTACAGAAAAAGGATGTCTTTATACGCTCGTAGAAAAATCCATTATTATTTACCGCTATATTTTCACTAAACCAACACTCAGGAGATGTCCCCTATAATGTACACTGGTGCACATTCCTATAAACGCATTAACATGTTTTGTCTTTCTTTGTTGTATATTCGCTGTTGTCAAACAAAAACAGTGTTGAGTGATTCAAATAAGTGGTAACATAACGGAACTTTTTTTAGTAAGCAGTGTTTTTTCCTTGCTTTTGTTGTTCGTCTTAATTTAGCGAACCTAAGATTTTGATGCTAATTTAAGGGGAATATTCCTATAAACGCAGACACGAAAATTTAGTGTAAAAGTTCTCTAAAAGCAAAATATTAACTGATTTATATTTACGTTAGTTATTTTATAACTTCAGGTATATTTTTGATCACAACTGTTCTAATTACTGTAAATATGTTTGCTTTAATTGGCCCTTTTTATTGTTATAAATGATGCCAAAATGAATTTTTCTTTCTGATCAGGAAAAAATTCAAATTAATTTTTTTCGTGATCAAGGCTGCTCAAACAGAGAAATTGCACGGAAAATTGACCGTTAGGAAGGAGTTATTCAGATCTTTTTTAAGAAAGGGCAGAACTACGGAGTACGAAGACCCACAAAGGGAAATACAAAGTTGACAACAAGACAGTTTAATATGATAAAACAAGAAGCCAACAGAAATAAATTAAATGCTAGACAGAAAAAGAATAAACTTGATCTTCCTGTCACTTCCAAACATGTTGCACACATTTTGCGAACAGACGGTAACATAAAATGGAAGAAACCCAAGTGTAAGCCAATGCTAAAACAGCACCATAAAGAAAATCGCCTAAAATTTGCGCGCAAACACATGGTATGGGAAGATGAGTGGAAGAAAGTAATTTTTTCAGATGAAAAAAAAAATCAATTTGGACGATCCTGATTCGTACTCTTGCTATTGGCATGATTTGAGGTCGAATGATATTCGAATGTTGAAACGCAATTTTGGTGGAGGGAGTGTTATGGTTTGGGGAGCTTTTTCGGCAGTTGGGAAATCGATAATATGTTTTGTTCCAACAAAAATGAACAGCACAATTTATAATGACATTTTAGATGATGCTTTTATCACATTTATGGACGAAAATCCAATCAATCCACGCTTCGAAACCATTCAAGTCGTGGTTCAGCCAGCATAATCGCCGGCTTGCAGTCCAGATTTAACTTATGGGGGTATATGGCCCGCAAAGTTTACTCAAAAAATGCCCAGAATCAAAGCATAATGACAGTGACCGAGTTAAAACTAAAAATTAAACAGGTCTGGGAGGAAATTGATTGAAAGTTAGTGGAATCCATGCCGGAACGAATTTTTAAAGTAATTCAAAATAATGGATCATCAACTCATTACTAATTATACCAAACTGTCTCATTAGTTGAAGTGCGTTTATAGGAAAATGCCCTTAAAAATGGCACTAAACTACTAAAATTATGATTATTAATAAAATTAAATGTACTATTGAAGTTTTTACTTTATGTCTTGTCATTTATTTTGGTTCAAGACCATAGGTTGTGCCGAAGTCTTCAGCAGAACCCAAAAATTAGCAAAGAAGGCAAAGTGAGACCTTTATTGTTGCAGCTGAAAGTTGACTGCGCAGTTTCGATGGGCGCTACACCATCTCATCAGAACTTTCGCAACGAATGTATGTCTTTGACTTAAATCAGGGTTCATATTAGTACCAGCGGTCACATATTTCTAATGAGAAACGCTGATAAACAAAATATTCCACCGAACTAAGTCGACACACTAAAAATCTCACTTTGCCAATTCAATGTTGTGCATGTGCTCGCATCGCTCGCAACAATGCAAAGGTTGTTGTTTTACGGTATGTCCCGTCTTCACTGTACCTCGGGTGTATTGTTGTTGTTTGTATGTATAGTTGGTCTGTTATGTTGTATGTCTTGTCATTTATTTTGGTTTTTACTTTATAATATCTTAGAGAAGTCCTTCAAGATTGAATAAAATAATTTGAATCTCCTTAACTATTTGTTTGCTTCTTTTTTTTGGTAAATTGTTTTAAAAAAGTGATATGCGTTTATAGAAATGTGCACCAGTGCACATTGTATAAAGGACAATAAACTGGAAGGAGGAAATAGGCAATAATAATATCGTAAATTTCGTGAAAGATATTTACCGGGAGTCGATTTCGCATATGTATATTTTGGACGAAGAACAGATTCATTTTGTAATGTGTTGTACGGCCGGTTGTCCAATGTACAGCAAAAAGGTGACAGTTCCTGGGTGAGAGTTCTACCGAAATTTTCCACATTATGACGGTTATGAAGGGGAGTTGTTGGAATTGGATATCCTATCAACACCATCGCCCTCTTCTGGGCACGGTCAAATAGCTCTGCGGAAGATCCTGGAGCACCCGAGTTGTATTCCGTCTTTTGTGAGAAGTAGGTAGTGTAGATATTAAGAAGCCCTGAAACTTGAATGTTTCTTCTAAACTACCGAAATTTGTTTTAAGTTCCAAGGTGAGTAATATTAACACATCCGTTCTGGCACCTACCATAGAAATAACCAATATCGTAGTCTAAACCAAAACAAATATATCTCCCAAATCCATTTTTTTTGCAGAAATTCAAAAAAAAAAATAAAATTGGAAATGTGCAAATGCAACACTCCAAGCAATCAAGAAAATATTCTGGAGAAAATTAGGTGGCAACGCCACAAGCCTGAATGTGGTTAAAAAAAAGTGGGATAATTTTGATATAAAGCAGTTTTACAAATTTATTAAAATCAAGACTTAAAAAGAAAATAATAAAGTGAATCTATTATGGAAATTGACGGCAAGAGTTAGTAGTTGAAAAATTATATTTAACATTTTATAATTATTGTGGTCTTGTAAGTATTCATAGGTATTGTAGTTTTGTGATTTGTAGAGAACATAATCTATAAATGTCGTGGACCAAAAGTTATATGTATAACTCAAAATGTAAATGTGAAAGTGTTCGTCTGAGGTTGTTGGAATTAATATCTCGTCAGCATTTATCGGCAAACTCCAAAAATTTTCATTTTATTTTAGCACAGTTTTTGGTTAGCCATAGACATATATATGATTATATCCCTGAATTAGGTATTGAAAGTACCTTTAAAATGGTATACAACATCATTCACCTTTTTGTACACATGTATACATTTTACTTTATTTCTTGAAATAATTATTTAAATTGCAGTTTAAAGTATAATATTTGTATGCTATATTTTACTTTTGTAATAATGTTTAGAAAAACACATTTCGTCAAAATAAACAACTCTTTCTTCTTTTAAGCTTTGTTTTTGGTCACCCTGTACCAATACAGGGTGATAATTATGTTGGTTTTCATGACTTTCTAAACATATATTTCATGACTTTCTAAACATATGTAGACGTTACGTTTTATTTTTTTATTAGGAGACACAAATAAATTTACTATAAAATTATGGCAGTCTTATTTTTTATATATTGGTTTGTAAACAAAAAAGAACAATTTTAATTTTTTTAAATAAATTTTGGTTAACAGCAAATAGTGTCAATAAGAAGCTCTATACATTTTATGATAGTGTTTCAGGTACTTATTCGACAAACAATTTCTGTTTCCGTTTGAATGGTATAAAAGAGTTCAAATTTTACAGAAGTCACTTATCACACTATACGGCTCAGGGCAATAGTACTATTTATATAATTTTCCCATTTCGTTTTTATGTTCTAATGAAGAATTATAATTTTGACGATTTTTCACTGTAATTCTAGAAAATTGTAAAAATAGAAGCCATCATTTCACCACTTTCAAACTCACACAATCGTTTAAAAATAGACCAGAGCACACAACTTTAAAATATCAACAAAATGGATTGGTGTAATCATTTCGAAAATCAAAATCAAAGAATTAAACTTGGAAAAACTTTAAAAAATCTTACCCTGCTATAACACTCCACATCAATATTTTAAAAATAATTGAAATTACCTACAAAACAAGGTATAACAAATTCAAATCAGTGTGGAAAAATATATTTTGATGATTTTTCACAGTAATTCTGGTTGATTTTGTAAAAAATCGAAAAAAATCCTTAAAAATAGAAGCCATCATTTCACCACTATGAAACTCACACATTCGCTTAAAAATAGACCTAAGCACACTACATTAAAATTTCAACAAAATGGATTGGTGTAATCATTTCGAAAATCAAAGAATTAAACTTTCAAAAACTTTAAAAAATCTAACCCTGCTATAACACTTCACATCAATATTTTAAAAGTAATTGAAATTACCTACAAAACAATGTATAACAGATTCAAATCGGTAAAGTATTTCAGGAGTTACAGGCGCTTGAATGAACACGCCTTTTTGAAAAAGTTGTACTTTGTTCACTGTTAAATTGGTCATAATTTGTGAAAGAAAGTTTTCAATTTTTTTCCAAAAATACGTATAGAATATTTTTATGAGAAGAATACATACACAAACTTTCAAAATAATCCCTGCTATCAAGGTGAAAAGCCGTACCGATTGACATGGAATATGTATATGGATTTCTGAATAGACAACTACGGGAAACCCTTAAATGTTCTCCATTTTTTTAATCATTTTAGGTTTTATATCTAGAGAATTATTTCTACAGAAAAAAATTTAAATTTAATTTAACTCATAATTTTAATATTTTTCGCAAGAAGTTTTGTACCTTGTTTAACAAACGCCCTCGCCACCACCATCTCTACATATATGCCACATTGCCTCTAAACAGGCTAATAATTTCTTATCCAAATTGTAGCACATTTTTTCTACTTTATCTTAATGTAAAATCCAAAAACACCTTTAATGTTCACGCAAAGATAAACATTGGTTACATTTTGAAAATTTAAACTTATGGCCGCAGAGAAGCTATCGCGTTTAGCAACAGCAGCTAGCATGAATTGCAATTTCACAGCAAATTGAAAAATACTTGGCTGCCATTATTACTTTAAAATGTTGGCATTCTTTTGCGGATGCTTAACAAGAATTTAATGAAACAGTAAACAAAAGCAATTACGCTAATGGCCTTTGGAAATAAATCGATAAATTTATTCAATTCAATATCAACGTGGCATACAGCCTGTCAGTCAGCAGCCCTGGCACCTAACCACGTGGCAGCCCACCCGGCGTATGATTAATATTAAATTCGTTAAATTTTAATAGCGCCTACCAACAACACCTGATGACCTCCCATGGTTGGCATATTTATGTACGTTATTTTGCTTTCGGTTTTGTTTTCCTGCTTGTTATTATTATAAATATTAATTACAATAATGACAAAAAATCTTAACTGATCCTAAAAGGGCCAAGACAAAGCAAGGTGAACACGAAGAAGATGATGGCAATGATGACGACGATGATGATAATGATGAGTGTATACAAAATCTAATTTTAATTAAAATTTATTTTTCAAGGGCTTAAAGTCGGTAAACAAGTGTTAAACAAATACAATTTTTCACAACAGAAACAGAAAAAACAACGACAACTCCAAACACCAGCCATTGCCCTACTTCCTTACTTGTGTATGGTCTGTACATCAGCCTTCCACCTACAGAAAACCCCTTTCCCGTTGAGTCCTGAGTGGAAGTGTACATAACATAAAATGAAACTTAAACACAATTACCCATGGAAACCCCAACAGGACTTTTACAACACCAACCTACAATCAAACATTGACTTATGCCGCCTCCTTGCAGAGCAAACGGCTACAGTAAATACAATAGAATACAATGGCAAGCAGGAAAAAACGCCAAACCAAACAAAACAAAAGACTTGAGGATAAATAAACAATTGTTGTTTAATAGATTAACAAGAAGGACAGGAAGACGATACCCCTCAGCCAAAAGGAAGACTAGGTTTGAGGCAGACATAAGTATGGGATTTCCCAGGACCCTTTTAAATTGTTGTGGATCTTAAATTGCCGAGCTCTGCCTTAATGTTTTACTTTTAAGCGCGAATTTAATTCGGCATTTTCCTGAAAAAGGCTCGTTCATTGACCTGACCACCATGTTGTTCACGAAATCAGTCACGAAATGGTAAATGTTGTGAAATGCAAACACACACACATACATCAAATCTATATATACGAACCCGAAAAACAACAACATGGTTTTTGCCTTGCACCCTCGATTACAGAGTCAGAGATTTTTGTGTATTTTAGGGGGCTCAGTAATTTGTTTACAATTTAAAACGCGGCTATTATTTTAAATACTTTTGCAAGCTATAATAATATTGAAACACTCAACACGTCCACTGACTTCCAGGGTATTCACAAAAAAAATTCCGGGGGAAAGGGAAATGAAAATGGCCGGGAATTCCCGAGATCAGTTATTTGTTTACTATTTAAAACACGGTTCTATTACACAGTGCAACACGAAAAAATATAACCATATACGGACAACACTACGTGATAAAGGACAAAAAAGACCCATGTCTATCAATTTTGTCCAAAGTCATGCTCTTTCTTTTTATGGACCCCAAAGATTTGGGGTCTCGGTGCCATTTTTGCAAAAAGTGATCATTTTCTCAGGCTCATATCTTGAACATCGTTTGGAATTTTGATTTACTCTCTTAGACAAAGCTGTTGCTCTTGTCATGAAAAACAAAAATTGTGAACATATAAAATGAAAAAACACTTCATCTTAATGGTAAAAAAATACTTTAAAAAATTCGATTTTTAACCTTTTTTCCCTGTTCAAGTCCATAGGTAGCAAACCATTCAAAATTCAAGGAAAGAAGCAACTTCAAAAATGTACCCAAGATCTCAATAAAGAACTTTCTAGAAGATATGAACTTCCTAGGATCTCAATAAACAACTTTCTACAAGATATGAACTTCCTAGGAATGATTCTTAGCACCGTTGACGTAGGAAAAATATATTTTGCAGAACTACAGTGCGTATGAGTGATGTTAATCATTAATCAACAGCACGTGTACGCTACATACACACACTACAGCCTATAAGATTTGTTCGACGGTATTTGCGATTATGACCATGAACATGAAGTTTTTCTACCCTCCACCTCCAGGATGAGGGTATACTAATTCCTATTCCCTTTGTAACACCTTGAAATATCGACCTTAGACCCAATATAGAATATATATTCATAAAATGCTAACACGATCTAGCCCGTCCGTCCGTCTGTTGAAAGCACGCTAGCATCTAAATGATAGGAGCTAGGACGTTCAAATTTTACATAAATGCGTCTTATAGTCGTAGATAAGTTGGAATTGAAACTGGGCGAAATCGGCCCAAGAGAAAAGTTTTTCACTCACATAGACTATAAATATCCATAATATTTTAGAATATTTAAGTAAATTTTTTTAATATGTCTGCTTGTACTACTGGGTATACGCGTTCCCAAAAATAAAGTGATTCTTATTCGTAGCGGGTGAAATGGGGGCAAAAAGGATAAAAATGGTACCAACCAAACGGCTGCACCTAGAATTATGAAATTCGGTGTATACATTCCTCTGATTGCGTAAACACGTAAAATAAAGTCATTTTTTGAAATTCGTATTTTTAGGGGGTAAAATGGAAAAAGGAGATAAAAATGGTACCAAACAAATGGCAGCAGCTAGAGTCATGAAATTAGGAGCATACATTTCTCTCACTGCGTAGACACGAAAAATAAAATGGTTTTTCCAAATTCATACTTTCAAGAGATAGAATGATGTAATGATGTGATGCTAGAATGATGCAATTAGGAGTGTACATCCATCCCTCTAATTGCGTAGACACGTAAAATAAAGATTTTTTCGAAAGTCGTGATTTTAAGGGAGTAAAATAGGAAAACGGGATAAAAATGGTATCATGGAATTCGGTGTACACATTCGCAAAATAAAAAGATTTTAACTTTTACGGCAAAAATGGGTGGAATCATGAAGTTAGATTGTCTTGCTATGTGTGGATTTTCAAAATTTGTACTTTTGGAATTAAAATAGGATGGAAATACATACCCAATATTTAGAATATTTAACCTTTTTTTGAAGAATGCTGTCTTATATTTACTTTTTGAATTGACTTTAAATATTGTTTCAATATAAATATTATAAACTTATTGGTAGCCTTGCCTTATAAGCGTGGCTTAAAAATTATTTTATGTTTATTTATAAAATTATTTTTCATTATTTTTATTTGTTTTGGTTTGGTTATATTACAAAAAATTAAAAATTTCCTGTAATGTTACTACACTTCCACATAAATGGACAGCCTCTGTGAAAATCAATTTTTAATTTATATTTTACTTTTTAACACATTGAGTGCCAAGCGGTTTTGACGCAAACCTTCCCAGGAGGCCAAACATTTTTTGGACTATAAGTAAAAGCTATCACTGTCGTACGGAAACGTACGACGGGGTTAAGTGTTGTACGGAAACGTACGACGTGGCACTCAATGTGTTAAGAGGGGAAAATTTAATTGGTTGTTAATGATGAACTAATACATATAAAAGCTTGCAATTAAACGTATTTTTAGCACATAATCTCTTCTTTACCGTGACATTTATACTGCTATCATAAGGTGCGAATAAGTATTTAAAAAAAATTGAAAAATTGTATCCGTTGGAACTTATAGTCCTTTTAAGGGGCAACAGATGAGGAAATAAAAATCTAAAAACGCCAATTAACTTCCTTTCACCCATAGTTTCAGACCTATACCATTTGGTTCATGTGTAATAGGATGGGTCACGAAAATAAATAGCAGCGGTCACCCCCCGGAAATGCAAATTGGATTGTTTAATGATGATCTGCTAAATATTACGTCATAAAATATTTCCTCTAAAAATCATATTTTTCTTGTAATTTTGTTTATGTTTGATTTTTGTCCAACATTTTTTCTGAATTAATAGAAGCACTTTAAATATATATTTTTTTGTCTTAGAATAAATAGTTGGTCGTATTATTTGACGTTTATATTGATTTTTTGTGGTGACAGCTAAAAACTTGTATTTCTTGTTCGAGGTATCATGAAAAATAAATAGAAGGCATCAATACCTTTCGAATGATGAATATCGGACGAAAATGACGTCACTGAAACCATGTTTGTAAAATAATTTAATACAGGAGATGGATTTTCAGAGCCACCATTTTTAAACTCTTTTTACGATGTTCATCATTTAGGCATCATTCGAAAGGCTCTTTATTTTTTTATAAAATACTAACACCAAATTTGAAAATTTTTTCAATTGTCACTTCATAGTGACACAAAAAAATAACTACAAATGTCCAATAATTCGACCAATAAATAACTCAAAGACAAGAATCAAAATTTATATTTAAAGTGCTTTCAAAGGTCTATTAGTTCAGAAACAAATTGACAAAAATGAAGCACAACAAAATTGCAGCAAAAAAATGCACGGCAAAAACATGATTTTTAGCGGTATTTTCAGGAGCGTTTAGATTACAGACGGCTTGATCTAGGGACGAAATATTTGCAAATCATCATTAAAGAATCCAAACTTTATTTTCGTGGGGTGACTGGAAATTGTTTCTCCATTTGTATGGACCACAACCCTGCCTAAAGTGTAATATGGACTGTCGGACAGTGTAATTTGTTTAAAATTTAAAACACGACTATTATATTAGTTTCCTTTACAAGATAAAAAATAATATTGAAACACAGAAATCACAAAAAGCCGGGGAAAGCTGCTATCAAAATAAGATTCCCCAAGATCATTCCCTGGAATTCCCCGAAGAGAATCTCTACTTCTGCAACTTGCACAACTCCTTTACTTACTTCGTATTGATTAGAGTCTTTAATTACTTGCTGATCATCTCCTTTTTTAAATATACATAGTACAAGATTAATGTTTATCGACTTCTCTATCTCAGATTCAGTTCAATCGTATCCGTATCCTCTGCCATCCTGCAATCACAAAAGTAATTATCATCGCCTACCCATTGAACTTACTGCCGCCGCCACCTACCCAGATTCGGGCTAAGCAATCGTCAAGTACTATTGAGGCAATGACTCTGTCGCTCTCTCAACACCCCCCTCCACTCCATGACTGTTGTTATTCTCCCCCTTTAGTAAACGGCGCTAACCACTTCAGCAAAATTAGTATTGTGGTGATTCTTTTTCCCCCCTATAAGTACGTATGTATGTATGTAGTTTTACTGTGATTTCAGTGCAATGATTTTGAATGTACACTATTTTCCTGTTTGTTAAGTTAAGTGAGTGTGTATGTGTGTGCGGGCTTGAATGTGTGGATGTTTTTTTGTGGCTGTGCATTTAATTCACAAAATACAGGCGTGGTCGGCTATTACCATTACTCCGACATCATCAGCAGCAAGAACATCGTCATCATCATCGTCGCAGGCCTGGCCATCATCAGCTTCAACCCTACAACAACATCAACACCAGACGTAACACAACGCAGTCAAACGGCAATTCGTTTGGTTGTTGCTGCTGGTTGTAATGCCATTTTCTTGTGAATTTTTATTCCTTTCTGGCTTTATTTCATTTCATTTTATTTTTATTTATATATTTCCTTTTCACTGCCGTTGTTGCCTTTCGAATTGCCGAGCGTCCATATTGTTACTCTTTATTTTCGGTATATAGATGGACGAGTGAGTATATAGGAGGTTTACTATATACATATGTATGAGTGTATATAGAGAGTGAATGCAGCATTTTTTTTATATATACCAACGGTCCCCCGGTATTATGCCTTTGTGAGGTTTTAAACCACATTGCACACTCACACACATACATACACATATATATACATGTACTTTTATGTGTGCACGTTTCGCACAACATTACTGGCCGATATATAGAGTCTCACTGGCCGGCCGGTCGTTCGTTCGTTCTCGTACGTACATAAATACATTTACATTTATTCCAAATGCATTGCAAAATATAATGCCTGACAGAGTAATAAATTTTATTCGCAACGCAGAGGATAAGCACCAGCAAAAAAAAAAAAAAGAAACAGAAATTTCAAAGCATTGAAAAATTTACAGTCGGTGAAGACCGATCAAGTTGGACCCTAAGTCGTAGTGGAGATTTTAGGGTTGTACCTTTCCTGATGAAAATGTCAATTGCGTTTGGATTTAAAATTTCGTAAAATTGTAAATAGATAATTTAATATCGAACCATATTTTTGTCTTCCCGAAAATATAACACTAAAATTTTTTAATTACATTGTCCAACAAATATAAACTTTTTTATTGGAACAGAATAGCGAACCTATAATTCTGAAAGTGCATGTTGACGACATATTAGGGTATATCTCACTCGAAAATGAAAATTTTGCAAAAATATTTGTATTTTTTTTTACCGCGCTCTACCGAAATACCTACATCTGATGTCAAAAATGATCGATCTTCCACCAAACATGGACTAATTAATTAACCATCATAATTTTGTTGTATAATTTTGCTATTTAAGCGTGAAGAGCTTTCTTTACAAGTTTGGTGTCTTTAATGACCCCACTGAAAATTTCTAGAAAATGTTTTCGTAGAACATTTTAATAATTAAATGTCCTTTTAAAAGGACTTTTCTTGATCTTCTGGGAAAAAGGGTAAAATTGACCCAAAAAGAGATGACATGAGGTTTAAGATATTCCACAAAAATAATAAATAAGAATTCTCTCAGACATTAACTTAAAATAGCTTTTTTAATGTTTAACCAAAAGATGAAGTTTATTCTACGAAAATGGTCTACTCAACATGCCCTTTCAGAATTATAGGGTCGCTACTCTGCTCCAAAAATGCTGTTGGACAGTATATTAGATAAATTGAAAGAATTAAAATATTAAAAAGTGTTCTTTTTGGTTTATTGAAAATCATCATTGAATTGCAAGGGAAGTGCAATTCGAAAAGAACTCTGTGGGTTGCTTATATTTACTTCAAAATATCTATATAAAATGGTGGTCTATATAAAATGGCCATAAGTACTTATAAAAAATTATTTTCATTGAAATGACATGATATGTGAATGAGACGACTCCTGGGTTTCATTTGTGTTAATTACAAACCACATTAGCAAGAAACGTCATACTTCTACTCATTAATCGGCAAAATCCAATATTAGAATATTTGTCAATTCTTCTGCATACCAAGAACGCAAAATTGATCATAACAATAATAATATTATTATTTATTTTTTTAAAAATTACTATGGACGAAGGGTGTTAAAATTCCGCAAGTATAGCTTTCAAAATTATAAAAAAAATTGTTGCGTCTTTTATTCCTTAAATCAAATTTTATTTAAAAATATCAAAGTTTATATCAAAGATTTGGAAGTCCATGTTAAATTAAAGGTATTCTACATTATGTTGCCTTGCAGAATAACAAAAACATTAGGCTGGGTCGCGGGCCATACAAATAGAAAAACAATTTCCAGTCACTCCACGAAAATAAAGTTTGGATTTTTTAATGATGATCCGCAAAATATTTCGTCACTGGGTCAAGTCATCTGTGAGCTAAACGATCCTGAAAACACCTCAAAAAATCATGTTTTTGCCGTGTAATTTTTTTACGTTGCATTTTCGTCCATTTTTTCCGAATTAATAGACCAGCGGAAGCACTTTAAATATAAATTTTGATTCTTGTCTTATTAGTCGAATTATTGGACGTTTATAGCAATTTTTTGTTTTTTCATAGTGATAACAGAAAACTTTTCGTATTTGGTGTAAGTATTTTATAAAAAAGTAAATAGCTGCAGTCAATACTTTGAACATTTTTGGTCTGAAAAGCCATCTGCTGCATTTAATTATTTCACAAAAATGGGGTCAGTGGCGTCATTAGTAGTCCGATATACATTATTTAGGCATCATTCGACAGGTATTGATTCCTTCTAATTATTTTTCAACTTTTACAAAATGTTACCAAAAAATATGAATAATAAAAATTTTTATTTAAAGTGCTTCCAAGGGTCTATTAATTCAGAAAAAAAATGGAAAAAAATCCAACGTAAAAAAAATACACACAAAATTAGAGGTGTTTTCTGGAGCGTTTAGCTCACAGATGGCTTGACCCAGTGACGAAATATTTTGTAGATCATCATTAAACAATCCAATCTTTATTTCTGGGGGGTGCCCGTTGCAAATTATTTTCGTGACCCTACCTAATAAAGCTTACTATGGAATGAAGCCACCGATATTATTTGAATAACTACTGACGTTGTCGCTGAAAAAGTGATGACATATTTTCTAAAAAAGAATAATTATTATTTTGTTTTTCAATTTTTTATCTAATACTTCTTTCAGATGTTCTTATAATATTTTCTGAGTTGTCTTGGCTTATACTTAGCAATTAGAATTTCTATAATGGAAATAATGTACAAAAGTTTGGGTGAATAAATTAAATTAAATTACCTTCCAACTATTAATATTAACTGGCGCATATCAATATGTTATTTAGCGTTTTCAAAGACCAATTTAGTATAATTTATTTTTCTCAAGTAATAAACGCACAAACCTAATTTTGCCAACACTTAAAATATAATTCCGAAGTTCCCTACTTTGTAGACCATATTATTCCTGGGGGATCCTATTGTGATTTAACCTCATAAAGTACCTATATTTTTGGTTGTGATACAATTCTAAGACGATCTAGTCATGTCCGTCTGAAACACTCTAGTTAAGTTTCTAGCTAAGTTTCCCAGGAACTTAAAATACCTCATACTAATTTGAGTTTTGCTTGAATACTTCTGTCGTATATCCACATGAATTTGCTCCTCTCACTGCCTGAACGAACAACAAATACTTATTGTTGCAAAAAATCATTCTTCAGCTACAAACATGAAATTCTGGAGGGTATATATTAGTCCTATTACTTGTTATATTTTCCATTGTTACTACATCGTTCATATAAGCCTACTGATTTTTATTAAAAAAAAAATAAAATTATAAAATTAAATAAATATTTTGTTTTGAAAAAGTTCATTACTCCAGCGAGAGGCCAAAGACTCTGGCTAGAATCTAACCACGATAAATGAGGTTGACTTTCTTTTTGCTTTCAATAATGATAACAGGCATAAACCCAATTGAGGAATATCTGCGGAAATGTCAATGGAACATTACTCACAAAATTGGCACAAAATTTGGAACCATACAAGATAGCTTAGCAACTCGACTATGACTCAATAAACTAACTAAACTTTTCAATACTTTTTAATACGACACCAGCTTCAACAATCATCATCATTTAACAATCCCTTCCAATGTTGTCCATTTTTATATTTTATATTTTTTAAAGCATAAGAACTACTATGGAAAATTTAGAATCATGTGAAATGAATGATTCATTTATATGAACTTTTTCCATATCTGCGTCGGCAAAAAACGTATTACGAATATTCTTAATTTTTAGTGCAGAATTTTTACTGCTAAAAGTTTTCATAAATTATTTTTTGCTAAGTTTTTTTCCAATAACTGAATTTTAAAAATATTGTATCTTATTGATATTATAAATGTTGTTGATATTATAAATTTTGGCATTAAATTATAAAATAAATAATCAATGTGTATCTACGCTAATAACTCCAGGAAATATCGATTGAAATCAGACAAATTTTCGCTGTTGTTGATTTAAGAGCTAGAAAGTCGTTCTTCCTTGTGGCCACAGTTATATTAGCGCTCCGTTAAAAATCAATTTATAATTCTGAATTCGAAATTTATTATTTATTATCAATCATGATTTTTTTCATTATTTATTAAAGTTCAAATTACAGAAAAAGTCTTAATTAAAACATACAGTTTGGAAAGCGTCAATAAAATCGAAACTCTTTCAGAAATTCTTGAAAACGAAAGGATGACACTTTACCTGTACCCAATGTTCAGAAAAACAAATCTTTAATCTGTTTATATCCCTAAATAATTGTTATGGTTACAAACGAATGCACTTAAGTGCACTACCCTCTACACATACCCTATACAACATGTTGTTCGGCACAAGCACATACCCACATAAAGTATCAAATACGTACATATTTTTTCGGTTTAGCCAAGAGGGCAAACTTAAATAATAACTTCAATTTAAAATATATAATTTTCTTTAACGCTCTTCTAAAGCCCCTGCCAGGAGGTTTAGTACCAAAAAAAGAAAACGAAAATAATACGGTACCATAATCTCTTCAGGAAAATCTACCACCTCCCCGATACTTTACGTAGTTCTGCACGCACGCACGTTCTCTTGATGTCTTTTGGGAAAGTTTAAATAATACCTTTTAAAATAGTCTTTATCGATTTCGCCATAAAAACGTCGAAGGGTGGCTGGTGGGGGTTCCTTCCTACTTGTATGCTTTCGAAGCATTACCAGTGGTCTTACCAACTTTTTGCTTTTTGTTCCAAACACTCGATAAACTTCATTGGGGCGGCGGTGCATACGTATTGCAACACATTGCATAGCCGGTGTTGCCTGGCTTTCTTTTTTTCCACCTCCCTCCCTCTCTCTCTTTTTCGTTGTCGAATCCATTTACCATGACTTAAGTATGTAGTTTACTTTATTTATTGTTTATTGTGGAATTACTTTAAGTAAGGATTCGTTCGTTTTTACGCCTTTAACTGGGTGTTACTTTATTGCAGATAATTTTGAGTTACGAAAACTGCAGAATTTCGTTTCGTGCACATGATGGTAAACATCAATTGATTTTAATGTGGGGAATGGCGAAAGTTAAAGAGCTACGTAGGGCACAGTGGTTGGCAAGTTTGGAAAATATTCAAATGTTAGTTACACGCCATGCCTAATAAACCTAATTTGAGTACGTTGAATCCAGTGTAATTGCATTTTCTCTAAGTTATTTTAGATTCAATCCTATAATTATGAATCCAAGAAAACCAAACATTACATATTTTCTCACTTTATGACCACCTTTCGATGAATATCAATAGAAGAATCACTTATAGTCGACTCTACAACAGATTTAACTTCAGGTTGGATGAAAGTTCTATAAATTATCATATTCTCCATCCTACGGTAAAGTAAAGTCAAACTTTGGAACTTTATGAATTTTTCATAACGCAGAAGGTCGAATAATTGACATTTTCGACGTTTTTTGCTTTATTTCGCTCTGTAAACAACAACTTGTATTCTAAGTGTCATATTGCCCTGGCTCAAGAACTAATTGTATCTTTATTTTATAGATGGCAAATTTACTTACATTGAGAAAAGTGATTTCTCAAAAGAAAAAAATGGATAAAGCTGAATCATGAAAATTGGAACATAATGTTTATGCATTACACATAGCGTGTATGCCATCGATTTTTATCATTATTTGTAGCCATTATATAGTAGGTCTATATAATAGCAAATGGTGGCATAAAAATTATTATTATTGAGGATAACATAACGCAGCTGTGAAGTTAAGGGAACGACGCACAGTGTTGCGAAAGCGTAATTTTTTGGAAATCATATTGCCTAAACTGTATTTTTAATTGTATCGATGAGAAACTTCTACAGATTGGTCAGAATGAAATCCCGAACAGAATGAGTGAAAAAAAATTTACACCGAAAAAAATTATTGGGTCAAAATTTTTCAACAAAAGTCAAAAAAAAAATTGTTCGAAAAATTTACAAAAAAATTTATTTTAATTCTTCTTTTATTTCTGATAAATACCCTATGATTAGTTTTTTTAAATAAATTATAGGGTGGTCCGAACAAGAATTATAAACGTGAAATTTTCATGATTTTTCGAAAAAAAATCTATTTCATTTCTTATTTGAAAGGTGGCAATCAAAGCTTTAATTTGATACCGGTTTGAAGTCAATAGCTTCAGTTTTAAGAGAGTTATGCTCATTTTTGTGGAGTGCTAGAATAGATGTAGAATAAAAAAAAGTTTGAAGATACTATTTTATAACACAGGCATATTTTATTGCATTCTACAGAAAAATTACAAATTATCAGTCATCTAGCAATAAGTTCATTGCTTCCTCTGATAATTCCAGGTGTTTCTTCTCCATCAGTATTCTCCTACTTGTGATTGCGGGATCAGAATTGGCGAGCAGATAATGTAATATGTCTTCACAATTGTCTTTTCTTGATGTTTTCCTCGCATGGTAAAGCCTTGTGTTTCTGAAGTCCTTGTTTCCTGCTTCCAATGCTTCTTCTGATAGTTGGCCAATGGGGACCAAAAATGAACGAATTATTTCAGCTCCATGAATAAGAACCTTGTGGACAGTTGGTGGCATATAATGCCACGAATATTTCTTTACATAGAGACCAGCAGTTTCTTTTCCGTACTTAGAGAACTTATCGCAGTCTATCTTATATCCAGAAGTTATAGCTTGAAGAATACTAGAAAACCTTCTTATACACTATAAACACTATAAACACTATATAAAGACGGACACACATGCGGACTAATTAGTGACAAAAAAGAAAACACTGAAGATGGCGATTAGCCGAAACCGGTCTGAAAATAATAAAAATTTGACGTGGGATGACGGAAAGTCACCCGAAAACCAATATGATTAAATTATTCAATAAGTGATTCCGAGAATTTCCGTTCTATTTCTATGGAATAAATACTGAGAGTGATATACTAAAATCGCTATAACTCCCAGGAGGGCAGGTATGGGCAGCTGATTTTTTCACAGTTCGTTGAAAACAAATTATGTAACATTTCTGTAGTGGTTTGGAACTGGGACTCTCTGGGACTTTTTAGATATTGCTTACCTAACCCAAATTTAAAGGAAAAATGGACCTTTAGTCGGGTTTTCGTTCTAAAAAAGGTGCATATGAAAATGTCTCAAACAACATTCCTTTTTTTACAGAAGATACTTGTCCGAAGGCAGATTTTTTTTCCGAATCAAAATATCTGTCACCAAAATCAAATGAGATCATTTTGAATACAGCCCTGAAATCCCCTCTTTTCGAGAAAATTTTCTATATTTGACTTCTAAAATCAATTAAAAATCAACGGGCCAACATAAAAATAAGCTTTATGTGTTTTTTGTTTACTTGGAATGTCTGTGACAAAATTGCATCATTAAAAACACTGAAAAAATAATCGGAAAAAAAGTTACTTTTCCACTAGCCGCAACACAGTGCGACGGGGA
>OX377620.1:64376509-64397189 GCA_947397865.1 Polietes domitor
TGTCCGCTGTTGAAAGGTATCACTGTAAAATAAATAAAAATAGTAAAATAAACAAAATAATTAAAATAAATAAAACAAATAAAATAAATAAAACAAGAACATTTTGATTTTTCGAAATATCAGATCTATCACTAAACTTGTAATTACTCATATCAGTTCATTACGTCTAAAAATACTAATATTTGTCTATTTTTTCTAAACTGGTCATGTATAATTTCCAGAAACAAAAAAATAAAATCCAATACAACAAGACAATGATTTGAATTCGAATATTTGTTTGGCTCAAAACTACTTTGTATATATTCTCTAAAATTCAAAACCAACGAAACAATTTCATTGGCAAACAATAATCTAGTCTTGGCGATTTATGTGCATACATGAGCTGATAGACATAAGCATAGAATAACTTGTCAACACAGCGTTTTTTGTCACTCAATAGCTTACGATCTTCATCACCCTCCACCCGTTGTACAAATGCAAACTTTTATTGAAATCTCAAACATGATGGCATGATTTCCTAAACACATTTCACACATTATCATTTTAATATGCACATTTTCGGTTTGATCACAGCATATAAAACTTTTGTCAACTAAACCAGAATTATATTACCGCACTTATCATCCATCCAAAAAGGAACAAAACAAAAAGGCCGATCCATCTTAGCCTTTTTTATTGGCGGCAAATCATATGCATACATAATACATAAAAGATATGGCACACTTTATGGGGTCTTAACTCAAAGTAATATGTTGTGGCAAAATACACACTAACTAACCCTTCCCCCCACACACACCAAAAAATCTAAATATTTGTAGATAGTATTTTTGGTGCCGCCTCCTTTCGGCCGTGGTAAGGTCACTACCACCACCAGCCATGACAAAAGGGCGAATTCAACAAAATGTGCTCAATCAGCAAAACTAATATACAGTATGATATTAAATACTAAACACATCCTATTTGTCATTTAGTACAAATTTACATAAACTCCAACACCCCCGCAAAACAATGGCGCATTTGCCACGAGATTCAGGGTGGACTTGGTGAGGGGTACCAGAAAAGGGCAAAGCCACAACAATGATTTCTACATAAAACAAAAAAAGGAAAAATCATAGGGACACAGTGACACACACAACAGTTTTCATTCAAAAGAGCATGACGTGCAGCAAAGGACTTATAGGTCCGGAAAAACTGGAACTCAAAATGTACCCATAGACTAGCCATTCAACTACACACTGACACATGTACACACACACACGCAGACAACAATGATGATAACAACGCGAACTTTGCAATGTCTGAAAGAAAAAACTCAGCAACGTAGAATAAACAAAAAATTGAAGGCAAATCCGTTTTTTTGTGCGGCCGTGTCGTTCCATAGAAACTCTAACACACACACCCACACTCCCATGCACAAAAGCAATATCAGGCCAAATAGGAAATGACACAGAAATGTAACACTCAGGCCACAACACCATTAACATTCACATTTTTTGTTTCTTTTATGATGAAGAGCTAAACTTTTGTAGCCATCGTCAGAGTAACACATATAAACGCGAACTACGCTCATTTGTTGCGGTTCTTATAGTGTTTGTTTGCTTTTTTTTTTCTTGGTTAGCACTACTAAATGCCATGGGAAGTAGATTAAATTTGTCATCCCATTTGAATGAATTTAATGAAAACATCGATGACAGCCAGTCACCCTAAGACCAGCAACATTTCTAGAATTGTCCTTTGGCAAAATTGGCTGGGATAGAGAAAGTGCTGAACATAGGAGTGTTCAAGAGGGGAAATTATGTAGCGTATGATGCCTAACTGATGTGTATCGGATGAAAAATAACGTCGTTGAGTCAATTTTTGTAAAAAAAAATTATAAAAAATTAGATCAAAATCCAAAACTTTCAAAGAGAAAATGACTTCGTTGCGTCAAAATGTTTCAAATAATTTAATAAAAAAAATATTTTTCAGAACCTAAAGTTTCAGACCATTTTTAAAACATTAGTGTTGTGGAGTAAATTTCCTTCCGATGTTCGTCACTTAGGCATTATTTGAAAGATATTGATTGAAGCTATTTAATTAATTGTATTTAATAAATGGAATTCTATTTATTTCAAATACGTAAAAAATCGATTATTTTAATTTTGCTTAAATTCTTTGTTTCGTTACATGACAAAGTAAAATTATTTTAGGTGTTCTATAAGCTTTCATAAATTTTAATTTCACCAATGTAATATGACTGATGCCTGAAACTATCGAATTTTCTCAATTAGTGGCTCTTGCTTGGCGGTTATTTAAAATCATTATAATTGTAAAGTAAAAATCTCGTTTATATCGATTTTTGAAGTTCAAGTTATATATGATCTATAAAAATGAAATATGAAGTAACAAAAATATTTACTCTTAAACTTATTTTATTTTTTGAACATACATATGCATCAATTTTTCAAAAATTGTTCGAAATAAAAGCCCAAGGACAGATTGCGGACAGAGGAAAAATATATCCGCCTATTTGTAATTTTCCAATTAGTAGTTTTTTTGATTTCCTAGATAGTTTCAATTGGATTCCTACAACAGGAAGAATGGAAGAACAAATGAACGTCCTCATGGAAAATCATTAGGCCTTAGGATATTTTAGGGGTTAACTAATATATAATTAGATTAATTTTAATTAATTAATATATAATTAGATGTAGATTTAGATTAACATGTTTAGATGACGGAGTGACAAACATAAAATACAATACATCCTATGGTGGATTTGATTTGAAATTTGTACAAAAAGTAATGTTTTAGCTAGGGCTAGTTTTGAGGCACATACTATAAATGTTATAAACATTGCCTATAAAAATGTTATAAATATGCTCTCTTTTGGAACCGGTACTTAGTCGTTCCTAGCAGATCATTCCAGTTCTCTGCAAATTTCAAAGCTGGACAATATTTCGAACCTTCATGACGAAATTTTCCAAGATTGATTTGTTTAAATAGTCCTATCTTTCCGACTAATTTACTTTCCATAAATTTTTATTTATTTCTGAAAAATATCCTCAAAAACTCACAAAATTTAGATAATGTAACGAATGTTGAGTGTGTAAAGAACACATTATGCTAAAACCATTCGATACTGTATAGCTGTCCTTTAGTCTCTTATTTTTTTGCGTTTTTTGGTTTTACTATATTCAAATTCAAATAGCTTTGATTAAAAAATAACCATATTTTACATCAAAATCTACTTTTTGGACAAATTGAAAAAGTGTGGCAATAATAAAAACTAAGAATTTATACACATTAAGATTATTTTTATTTTTTGGTGATTTTATGATGTGAAAGATAACGAGTTTTTTATTACCAAAGTCAAATCAAATGCACTAACAAAAAGTTATCCCGGAAAGACACTTTATTCAGAAAATATGTGTGTATAAATTACTTTCATTTGAAATTTTGCACATCTTTATATGCTGTATTCGAAAATTTAGTAGAGGTTTCAAATTGATATATACATTTGAAACTCAACAACAAATCAACCAATTTGGCCATTTAGTACTAATATAAGACTAGATATATACTAATATAAGCGAAGACAGTTTTCTTAAAGATTTTCAATTTTGCTAGAGCCGATTGTTAATTGTTGAAAAGTGTAAAAGCTGATTGCACAGTGGCCATCATTCTCAAATTTATTTACATTATTTTACGAGACTAAACCATAGTGCAAGGTTTAGAAATATCCTCTCAGGCGTGAAGAGCAACACCATAAAATTAGCATTTTTCTATCAGAGAAAAATTCACGATCCACCAGAACATTGCCCAGAATTCCTCTCTGTCGAATTTAACTCCCTATAGCAGAATTGCTTTTCTGTTCATGCCGAACAAACGCAATTGTGATTCATGTGGCTGTCATCTTTGTTTGTTTTTTCTGTTTGGCTGTAAAACGGTTTTTTATGAGAGCTGACTCCTTTTTTTGCAGTATTTCATACTACTATTCTACACTGGGGCATCTCATCTACACTTTGGAAACAAACAAAAAGCCAAACCCAAAACCCCAAAAAAACGAAGTCAATGTATTGTATTGTTATAAAGTTGCGCCGTTTAATGCGACATAAACCCAAACGCGCAACAAAACGTAACAGCGGACGACAGGCAAGACCGACAAAGGGCAGAAAAATATGAAATTGCAAAAAAAAACGAAAAACATAAAAAAATTCGAAACGTAACGAAGCAAAAATAAATAATAATAAAGAAGAAATGTTAGAAAGCGAAGCCATTGTCTACTATCCACAGCGAGGAGGAAGACGTAAAGCCACACCAACCAGACTAGCCAGCCAGTGAACCATCAAGTAGAGTAGTCGTCGTCGTCGTCACACAAGAACAATGGGAAGTTTGTCCTCGAGCTATAAAACCTTTAAACCAACATAATAATGGTGGTGGTGACCAACTTTGACTTTAACAAAAGACACAATAATAATAATAATAACAACTACAACAATAACAATGGCCGGCAGAAGACACAATTGTGATTTGCATATACACACATACATACATACTCGACACACTGTCAAAGAGAACTGGACACAGGGAGTATTCTACCCATTCCAGGCCGGTCTGACCGCTCATTCATCCAACATTTGTGCTATTTACAATTACGTACAACAAAGAACGAAAATGAAACAAACAAAAAATGTCAAACAAAGGAGCCATGAATGAGAATTAAGATAAATTTAATTTGCATTGCGAATAAATTTCATTTTAAAGGTAGACAAGTGCCGAGTACTAAGACTATGTGTGTCATTTGCGAGGGTAGAGAGTTGAAAGTTGTACGCCGAGGGGAATTTAACCGGAACTTAGATCTTTCAAAGAGAAAGTTTGGAAGTATAGCCACTTTGCTGTTCCATAACTCCTCAAATGTCACACCGGGAAATTGTTCTTCGTAGAGCAACAATTTTCATAAAACTTTTCACTCCCGCCCTCGCATTCTCAGATATTTTGACATACTTGCCAGGCCTTTTGCGTAGTTTGCTGAAATCAATGCGAAAAATAATAACTACTTTATGCCCCCGTACCAAGCCCCTTCCCTCCAACAATACATACACCAGTTTTACATTTATTACCATTTCCTCCCATTGATAGTTATTTGCTTTTTGTGTGTGCTCATCATTTTATTTTACCTTTCATCTTGTGTAACTGAGTTTCGTCGTTTGATCACTCAAAAGGTTCGTTTCATTTTCGCAGGAAAGTAGGTTGCCCTGGGTACATTAATGGTGGCACGACGAGATACTCTGAGTCTGTTGTTGTTGTTGTTGTTGCTGTGGTGGCACAATTAACTTAAGTAATTGCCAAAAAGGAGTCGGGCCAAAGAGGTACTGCTGCTGCTGCTTTTGTGTAAATATGCTTTTATTCTTTTAATAATATTCCTCGGAAAAGCCAACAAAAATGAATATTTTTCCGGTTATTCAAATGGTGGGGTGTTTCGAATTCATGACGTTGTTGTTGTTCATAAAGGAGGATGGAGTGACAAATTTTGGTTGGAATAGTTTTCCCATATAACTTATTTAATTTTTAATTTAAATTTATTTTTCTTACAAAATAATAAAATATCTGTAGATTTTTTAAATTTATGTGTAAGAGTTGAGCTCTTTCAAGAACATTTCCCATGACACGAATCAGAGTATCAGGCAGCAACGCTCTTATTTCGGGTCGAATATTCTTTTTCAGCTGTTCAAGGGTTCTATTGATATACACCCTCTCTTTTAAATATCCCCAAAAGAAATAATCAGGTGCTGTTAAATCCGGCGAACGGGCCGGCCAATTGAATGCTGAATTTTTGGAAATTAAACGTTCAAAATAAAATTCTATGATTTAGGTTCGTTGGATAACGTTGTAACTTTCCATGATTAATCTTCCAGATATATTTTACAAGTCCTAAAAGGAAATAGGGGAAAAATTAAATTAGAAAAGTTATTAATTTTTCAAATCCCTTCGCGACTTTTGCCGCACCCTGTAGTGTGAATTGTATAAACTACCAACCAATTGTTTGACTTGTTTGTTTGTTTCATGAGAAGCCATCACACAAATATTGTCTCTTCTATCCGATTTGGATGACATTTTCTAATTATGTTTTTTTTCTGTATGGCATTTCACGATTTTCGAAAAATAAGATATTGTAGACACTAGGGTGGATCGAAAATAAAGTGTTTTGTCATGAGGTATTTAAAAAAAAAATTACTTTTTGTGGTATGATTTACTAAGTTTAAGCAAATTTCTTTTAGTTTTTCAGAAAATTGTCAAATTTCTAAAAAATATATTTTTTAGTATACCCTAGTGGAGGGGCGCAACGCCTTATACATTAACTACATTAACATCTGTGGTGAATACAAATTTCGCTCCCGCTCTATAAGCCACATTATTTATCTGATGTTGATCAACTTGGACACAACACCTTACATTTTAACTAAAAACTTCTATAATGGGCCAAATCGGTTCGGATTTGTATACAACATTCATAAAAAGTCTCTCCTGACTTGGCTAGAAAGCGCATATTTTAAAAGATTTTGAACTGAATACGTAATATTTCACCTGTATGTAGGTTACATTGGTAAATTGGGTCTGATAAAGGACACATGCCAAAATCCTCACCGATTAGAAGGCCCCGCACGACTTTAGCCTATCTTTAATTGTCTTTTCCTTATTAAAAATTTTAGTTATTTCATTAAATTAATTTTAATTATTAATTGCTAAGAATGTCATTCATAATGGTGTTCCTGATGTTTACTCTAAAATAAATATAAACGTGATTGCTGTCCAAATAAAAGATATTTAATATAAATAATTAAAATAACTTACAAAAAGTTATGGATCATTAAACGTGACCCAAAATATTTCGGCATTATCACTGTCCATTAATTATTTCTATGAAATATTTTTAATTCTGACACGTTTGTAATTGTTTTAGAGTGAGTACCTAGTACACCATGAAATTTATCGAGCGTCTTACTGGCACTATTAGTTATTAATAAAGTTTATTTTAAAAAATTCCATATGCAAAATACGACTATATTTTATGTTTATGAAATTAATAATAAAATAAATAAAAAAATAATTATTTAAAAATTTGGCAATTTTCTGAAAAACTGGAAGAAATTTGTTTGAAGTTAGAGAAATCATTATAATTGTTTTTCAAACCAGAAAGTTAAATAATTTTTAAAATTATCGTATGATAGAAATACGTTATTTTCGATCAACTCTAGAGTGTACAATTTTACATTTAAACAAAAATCGCTAAAATGGATAAAATAATTTTTTTTGAGTAATTTTAATCCATTATACCTTATAGTTTCTTTGGAGGTTTCTTTGTTATTATACCTTGTTTTAATAAACTAGTGAAAATTACTGTTCTGATGATTTTTCATTGAAATTCTGGTCGATTTTGAAAAAATAAAATAGAAAAAGTTCATAAAAAATAGAAGCCATCATTTCAACACTTCCAAACTCACACTCACAAAAAATAAATCTAAAGAACACTACTTAAGAAATAAAACTGTGAATATCTTAAACCCCTAACGCGACTATACCATAAGGCATTAATATTTTAGAAGCAATTGAAATTACTTTCAAAACAAGGTATAGCACATTAAAATCGGTAAAGTGTTTCAGGAGTTACCAGTGATTGAATGAACACACCTTTTTAAAAAAATCGTGTTTTTTTCTCCGTTAAATTGGCCATAACTTGTGAAAAAAATCCAAAAATACGTATACTATATTATTATGAGAAGATGCATACACAAACTTACAAAACAATCGCAGCTATCGTGGTCAAAAATCGTAGCGCTTGACATGGGATGACATTTATATATTTGATACGCAAACACCCTCTCCGTAAACTATATATATATATATATATTGGCGACAATCGGCAGACTTTCTTGTAAATATTAAGATTTACTATTTCTATTCTCGCGTAAAACATGCCACAAAACCAAATTTTAATTTTAACTAAACTAAAATTTTGTATAATACTAAATACCACTTCAGTAGATTCTATATTCTATAAATTAAAGAAACCCCAAATGCGTTTCATCGTTTATGAGATATATGCCGATAAAATAACCTTATGTTGTTGAAAAGTCGCTGCGAAGCCCCTTGAGAAGCCCTTTGACAGGGTGGAAATCATGATAGTGGTAGTCTGCAGCCAAAGTAATAAATGTCACCATGCCATTTGTAAATAAATTTGCATTCTATTCATTCTAAGCCTGGTCAATATCCCACTTCAAATCAAATTAGCTTAAACTTCATACTATTTTAATATTTATGCAGTTTAAATGTTGCAATATTTTGTCGAAACCTATTAAAATGTTGATAATTCATCATATCATACAATAAAAAGTGCAGATAGAAAGTTGAAAAGTTGAGAATAGATGACAAAGCTATGCAAAGGGCTTTGCACAATTATATTTTTAAATTAATCAGGTGGCCTCATGTTCAATGCTCATTCAATGAACTATTTTCATGTAGATGTCTGTCTTCAATGTATTCCCCGTGGAATACTGGAAAACAACTAACATTAATTAAACAATACAGTCAACAAAATCAATTCAATATCTATTATACATTCTTTGGTCTAATTTTCTTAACATATCTTGTCGGCATTTATTTAGACGTATCACACAGCAATTTCTTACTTCAAGCTGTAGATTCATTGAGAATAAAATTAATTTCCTTTCTTTACAAACCCAAACATTACGCTATGCAAATTATTTTACATTGTATATTTTCAACAAACCCATTGAGAAATATAAACACTCAATGTCAGAATCAAACATTAAAAGATAAACGATAAAAACCTTAGCACACTTTTCGGCTTATACGATTTCGATAAACGATAAACGTATTGAGATCACAATTGATTTCTGTTATTTCAGTCTTGACTTCTCACCAAAGTCGTCTTTGTGGCAGAGTATTTATGTACCAGCCGATAGTCGACAATACATACTATATACACTATATACATAAGCAAACATTAAAGAATGAACAAAAATGACACAGCAGCATACTTTTAGGCTTATAAACGTTGCTTTCATCGTTTGTTTGGGCCTCAACTGTTCCCTCCCGCCATTATCGTGTCATCCATCGGCCATTAATAACATGATAAACTGCGGGCAATCACAGCAGAGTGAGAGAGAGGGACAGTGGTTGTTATAAAATATGTAAGAGCGTCGCCATTATTGTATACATTATTAATTCATAAAAATTACTATGTATCCTTGAAATTAAAATACTCTATACCATAAGGGTCATTTAATTTATGTCAAGAATAATATATTATTCATAAGTCTGTGGTATTCAATAAAAGCTTTCCCCCCAAACCCTCTGTGCTTTGTCTCATTGCCCTGTGTGACCAAAGGGACCGGACCGTACATGCATCTCCATCTCCCCTACTGTGTGTGGCGACTCCTCTGATATTTTTGTAAATATTCTTTAGACGTCTTCTGATAGTCGCATAAGGATGTTCGTTCGTATGTGTATGTAGCTCGAACAAGAGAATTTGCATGGACATTGTATGTATGTAGTATGCAGGGATTTTTAATAGCCCTGGTCCCTTTGTATCTCGTACTCTGTGCAGTCTTGCCATAATGTATATCACAAAGTAATACCAGTTGTAGCTACAACGGCATGCTGCTGTTACTGGTGCTAGTAACGTCCTGGACTTCTCTCGATGCTGTTTATCATTCTGCTAGGTAGGCTCATTAACGAAGGGATAATAATTAAGGACACATTACATGTGCAATTAAATGAAAAAATAATGACAACTATATTGAAATCTTTATGGAAAAATATTTAATGCATAATAAATTTATTGTAGTAATAAAAATTCCATTAAGCGGAAGATTTTGAACTTTCGAAAAGGAAGTTGAATAGGTTTTTAATTATGCCCTCACTCTACAGTGTAGGAGTGTATCTATCATTTGAGACAGAAAAAAAGTGTAACGCATTGAAGGAGTGACTTAAGTCCCTAAGTATGTTTAGACCAAATCCGTTTCACGAGCCATGTTTGAGCCATGTCCGTCCGTCCGTTTGCTGTCTGTCTGGCTGGTGTACACATATAACTCTCGAAAGGAGTTAAGGAATCGATTCAAACTTTGCACTATTTTTATATTTTTCTCAAACTTTGATTTGAACCGGGATATTGTCCTGGCTCAAGACCATTTTGCATCTATATTTCATAGAATGCAAATTTATTTACAAATGACATGGTGACATTTATTACTTGGCTGCAGACAAAAGCCTTTTCAAGTGGCTTCGCAGCGACTTTTCGACATCAAACCCGGCCTCTATAAGAGGGTGATGGGCGAAATTGCCACGCCCCTAGGTAATATCAAATTCTTTTATAAATGTGGAAGCTGGGACCATGTGACACGAACCTCATAGTACCTTCCACACTAATTATCCTGCCCTACGTAATTCCTTATAACGTCCGTATATATGTTCTCTGTGAGTCAGGGTTTATATAAGTCGGTTTAGCCGACTGAAGCTTACTTACTTGTTATACCCTCCACTAGCGTATTATGTCTTTGTACATTTGTTTGTAACATCCAAAAGGAAGCGAGATAGACCCGTTGTTAAGTACACCGATCGAATTAGAATCACTTTTTGAATCCGTCTGTCTGTCCGTCCATCTATTCTTGTAATCAAAGTACAGGTCGCAATTATTATCCGATCGTAACAAAAATTGTCACGAGTGAGTTTTGCGCTCCAATGCCGAATCCTATTTAATTTAAAGCAAATCGGTTCAGATTTAGATATAGCCCCCATACAAATGTCGCCCACGATTTGACTTTTTCCGCTCTAGAAACCACTTATTTTAACAGATTTGCTTGAAATTAGGCACAGTATCTTATAATTGAACTAGAAAAAACTGTGGTGAAATTGGGCCAGATCGGTTCAGATTTAGATATAGCTCTCATACACATTTCGCTTCCGATTTTAATTTTTCCCCTCTAGAATCCACATATTTTAACAGATTTTCTTAAAATTTGGCACAAAACCTTATATTTGAACTGGAAAAATCTGTGGCGAGAGTTGGTCAGATCGGTTCAGATTTAGATATAGCTCTCATACAATTTTCGGCCTCCATTTAACTTTTTGTCCTCTAGAGAACACATATTTTGACTGGAAACATTACGGTGAAAGTGGGTCGATATGGTGCCCATGTCGCTCCCGATATGTCTTTTTCCACTTTAGAAACCATATAACCGACGTTCTTAAAATTTGGAAAAATACATTATATTTCAACCAGAAAAAGCTATAGTGAAAGTGGGCCACATATTTTCAGGATTTAATACAACAATCATACAAATGTGCTTTCCGATTTAACTCAAATGAAAATTTATATTGTGAAAGTGTGTTACATCAGTTCATTATATAGGACACATCCAAAAATAGTTCCCGATTGCATTTTTTTCAATGAATTCATTTGTAATGGGGAAAAAAGTGGAGGGTATCATATAGTCGGCCTTCAAGAAGCCTCACAACTAGGAACGATTTCTCGGGATTCCCGGCTTTATTCTTACCCGAGTTCAGGAAGTCGGGAATTCACGTAAAATGATATTCCTTAAACCTATTAGACGAATATAATAACATATATAGAAGGCATGATCGGATGTATTGTCCAAAAAATAAATATATGTATTCCAATTTGTAATTTGTAGAGTTTTATTGTTCATGGAACCCTGCGCACACGTTCATCCAATTTCCGAATTCTGAAATACCTAATTGCTATAGCTTTAATTATTCTTCTATTTTGTATATTCACCCGGAATTCCCGGGATATGGTGAAATATTTTCCTGTTTCCCGGGAATTCCAAAAGTTCGGGAAGAAGAGACCTTATCCATAGCTTCTCTTCAAATAAACATTGTTTTCTACGTTAGGATGCCATCTCTCAGATTGTTTAGAATTCACTTACAAAAAAGATCATGACTTTTATATTTTTCCATGGCATTGTTTACGTCTTTAGGATACTAGCTACTCAAAAAATAGAATAAAATATTTTCCAGTTATTTTTCTGATTTTTATGGCGTTTTTTGTGTATTTAAAAACATTTAAACATTTAAAAAACAAATTTTCCTCATTTGTTGGCGACTATTCTTAAAACACTGCACCTATGTGAATCTGATCTTCAGAAGATGTGTAGCCCTAATGACAAAATGATAATACAAATACTAAAAGTAAAGGGTGATTTTTTAAGAGCTTGATAACTTTTTTTAAAAAAAAAACGCATAAAATTTGCAAAATCTCATCGGTTCTTTATTTGAAACGTTAGATTGGTCGATGACATTTACTTTTTGAAGATAATTTCATTTAAATGTTGACCGCGGCTGCGTCTTAGGTGGTCCATTCGGAAAGTCCAATTTTGGGCAACTTTTTCGAGCATTTCGGCCGGAATAGCCCGAATTTCTTCGGAAATGTTGTCTTCCGAAGCTGGAATAGTTGCTGGCTTATTTCTGTAGACTTTAGACTTGACGTAGCCCCACAAAAAATAGTCTAAAGGCGTCAAATCGCATGATCTTGGTGGCCAACTTACCGGTCCATTTCTTGAGATGAATTGTTCTCCGAAGTTTTCCCTCAAAATGGCCATAGAATCGCGAGCTGTGTGGCATGTAGCGCCATCTTGTTGAAACCACATGTCAACCAAGTTCAGTTCTTCCATTTTGGGCAAAAAAAGTTGGATATCATCTCACGGTAGCGCTCACCATTCACAGTTACGTTACGATTCGCATCATCTTTGAAGAAGTACGGTCCAATGATGCCACCAGCCCATAAACCGCACCAAACTGTGACTTTTTCTGGATGCATTGGTAGTTCTTGCAATGCTTCTGGCTGATATTCACTCCAAAATCGACAATTCTGCCTATTTACGTACCCATTGAGCCAAAAATGAGCTTCGTCGCTGAACACAATTTCTTTCTTTCTGAACTTTCTTAACAGAGCACGCATTTTGATAATAAAATTCAATGATTTGCAAGCGTTGCTCGTTAGTAGGTCTATTCATGATGAAATGTCAAAGCATACTGAGCATCTTTCTCTTTGACACCATGTCTGAAATCCCACGTGATCTGTCAAATACTAATGCATGAAAATCCTAACCTCAAAAAAATCACTCTTTAATTCTACAAAAATTGGAATTTTAGTACAATTTAAAAAATATACATATTTGTAATATACTCTTCAAGTTTTAAACTCCAAAATACATGAGAAAATGTTTTACACAGTCTTTCAACATTTTTTTGCATAATGGTATCCATAATTCTAAGTAATCACTCTTGTCTTGAAAGAATCAAATTTTAAGACGACTGATCTTCCGGACAGGTAACGTCATCCTTGTACTCCTCAACACTTCTCATTATTAGACTTTTCCAACTTTTAAACATTTTAAATAGCATGTGCTTATATAAGCGAGCAAACAAAACTACCAATAATTATGTCTACCCTCCGTGCGAATAGCAGAACAGCCTAAAACCGGCAAAAAGAATGTTCATCATCTAGAACAAAGGACACAAAGCTGTCGTCGTATTTAATTCCACTCTGTCTCCACGTCTCGATCTACATATGTTTTTTTCACCGCTTTGCCGCAAATGTCAACGTATCTGGTGCTTCTATTTGCCTGTCTTTCCTTAACGACTTGACAATAATGGGAGCATAAACTACTTGTGATTTATATACCTGCCCGTCTTACACTACTTCCATATATGTATGTACCTATGTGTGTGTGTGTATATGAACACTCGTATTTGAGCTTCCTGTTCTTCAGCATCTTGTAATCGCTTACAACACTTTGAACAAACGATACGATAACTGCTCAGATTACTATCTTCGTTAGCACTGCTGCTGCTGTTGTTGTTGGTGTCGCCATCGCCCTAGTCATCGTCATCGTCGTCGTGTTCATCTTCAGCTTCTGATTCTGATGCTGCTAAATTACAATAATTTCCATATGTCTTAAACAACAACTACTTCTATCCACTTTTGTGACACCAGCAACAACAATAGGCTGATATTCTTAACATATGAACCTACGATAACTGCTAAATACACTCATATGTATGAGTATGAATGTACATACATCCACATAGATATATGCAGATATCGTACACATCTATATATACTCCAAATATGATAAACAATAGAAATGAACAACAACAGCAATACAATAGAAGGCACTCATATGGAATTGAGTGCGTAACACAGCGAGAGCGATGTCCTTATTTAACAAATAATTGTGCATGAATAACAGGAACACAAGAAGCAATTCAGAAAAAATGCCTAAGACAGGAAAAACAGGACAATAAAAGGCAGCCGGGAATGGGAGGACCTGGTGGGGGCTGTGGTGTGAGAACTTAAGTAAAGATTGTAGCTGGAGAAATTACAAAGTCAACCACCAGTCTCTCATAAACTTAGTAGGTCATAGGCATTAGAGGGGGTCATGAAAACATATTGTTACTGTTACACTCAAAAAATTGTGTTGCTAAATGTCAGGAAACTCTTGAAATCTTTGAATTGAAGTTGGAATTGCTACGTAACGTACCATATTCACCACCTATTGTTAAAGATTTTCCAAAAGTGAAGAAGTGGCAATTCCTGAGGTAGCTGGGTATTTTTATATTAATCATTATAAAGTACTTACAGTTACCGAAGCTCTTAAATATCACAGCAAAAATAGCGCATTATGTGGGGAATATGGTGAGAAATGTAGCGATATTTTCTAGAATTACACTATGCAATAAACAAACTAAAAAATCAGAAATTTCTTTAAAAAAATCGAAAAAATAAACAAACATTTTCTCATTTTTTGAGATTGTTCCTAAGCCTAAGAGACATTTGTTAGATTTTCAGCCATTTGTTAGATTATCATACCTACCTTTAATTAAACAGGTACTTACAATTCGAAATAACACCTTTGGCCTTCTAATCTAAAACACGTGATTCAAAATTCACTTCAGTGTCCAAATTTTAAAAAATTCAAAGTCATAGAGGATTTAAAGCAACGAAATATAAATTTTAATTGTCCTGAAATTCTAGAGAAATTTTTGGTTTCTGGTTAAAATCGTCCTCCCCATTTTTATACCCTCCACCTCCAGGTTGGGGGTATACATTCCGTTTGTAACACCTTGAAATATCGACCTGAGACCCTATAAAGTATAAATATTCTTTATCGTCATAAATTTCTAAGACGATCTAGCCATATCCGTTCGTCTGTTGAAAACATCTAAACGAAAGGAGCTATGACGTCCAAATTTTCCATAAATGTGTCTTATAGTCGTAGATCGATCGGGATTGAAACTGGGCGAAATCGGTCCAAAGTGAAAATTATTTTCCTCGCAAGGACTGAAAATACCCATAATAAATCTAACATTTTTTCAATATGTCTGCTTGTGCATACTTACTTGATATTGGGTATGGGCATTAGAGCGTACCAGGTTACAAGTAAAAAAAAAAAAAGTTCGCCGTACACCTTCGAATATGAAGTATTATTGAAAGGTAGTTTCAAAAAAATTTTTTTTATTTTTTTATGCCGAACGTAGGGGTCGCGCTTTTACATTTTTCTATATAACTTCTGCATTTATAAACGGATTTTAAAGTGTGATACATCGATGTTTTTGTCCGATTTTTTTGTCTTTGAAGTCATTGAGCTCAAACATGATTCATGATTTTATGCGAGCTTTAATTTTCGATTATTAGAGTGGTACATTAGGGTAGTAGCAACTGAGAAATGATGGGTAAGTACCAGAAGGGGGTGCTTGAGCTCAATGACTTCAAAGACAAAAAAATCGGCCTCGTCGAGACAAAAACATCGATGTATCACACTTTAAAATCCGTTTATAAATACAAGTTATATAGAAAAATGTAAAAGCGCGACCCCTACGTTCGGCATAAAAAAATAAAAAAAATTTTTTTGAAACTACCTTTCAATAATACTTCATATTCGAAGGTGTACGGCGAACTTTTTTTTTGAGGTACGCCCTAATGGGCATTCCCCATATAACAAAAACGTGCACCATAAAGTGATTCTTATTCGTAGGGGGTGAAATGGGACAAAAATGGATAAAATTGGTACCTATCAAGCGACAACAGCTAGAAACACGAAATTAGGTGTGTATATTCCTCTAACTTAGTAGATACATAACATAAAAGTATTTTATCCAAATTCGTACATTTAGGGGTAAAATGGGAATGGAGGGATAAAAATGGTACCAACCAAACGGTTGCACCTAGAATTGTGAAATTCGGTGTATACATTCCTCTGATTGCGTAGACACGTAAAATATACGGATTTTTCGAATTCGTACTTTTTGGGGTTAAAATGGAAAAAGGTAATAAAGTCTTGAAATTCGGAGTACTCATTCCTCCGACTGCGTAGACACGAAAAATAAAAGTTTTTTTTTTCAAATTTGTGCTTTCGAGGAATACAATAGAAACAGAGAGATAAAAATAGTACCAACTAAACGGCTACAGCTAGAATGATAAAATTCGGTGTGCACAGATTGCGTACACACGTAAAATAAAGAGATTTTAGAAAGTCGTACTCTTAAGGGGGTAATATAAGAAAACGGTGATCAAAATTGTACCAACTTAATAGCCCCAGCAAGAATCATGGAATTCAGTGTATACATTCCTTTGACCTCATAGGCACGCAAAAGAAGAAGAATTTTCCAATTTCGTAGTTTATTCTTTTACAACAAAAATTGGTTGAATTATGAAGTTAGGTTATCTTGTACTGTGTACATGAGATAATTTTCCAAATTTGTACTTTCTGAATTAAAATAGAATAATCTACCAATATTTATGGTATTTAAGTTGTTTGGAAGATATAAATATAAGAACATTTATTTTTTGAATTGCGTTGAAGTATAAACGTATTGGTAGCCTTATATGCGTGTTTTGAAATAATAAAAATATTATATTTACTTATAAAATTATTTTTTCAGCTTTTGTATTTGTTTTGGTTTGGCTATTTAAAAAATTGATATCTTTCTGTGAGCCACTGTGGCACTCAATTCATGGTGGATAGTATATAAAGTTCGGCCGGGCCGAACTTGTTTTTCCTTTTTTACTTGTTTTGCCTAAAAAATTGCATAATTTTTTCCCAATAATTGTATTTTAAAGATTATTTCAGAGTTTAGACCTTCGAATATTAAAATTAGACTCTAATAGCTTTCAGTTGGTAGTAGTCCCATGAGCTAAAGTATTTCCATGTGGCTACAGTGCACAGATCATCGTCGCCAGCATTTTTTTCAGTTTTTGGCTAAAAATTAATTTTTAAGGTTTATTTCCAAATGTTGATATCTACACAGTAAAACTAAACAATTTTAGCTTTCAATTGGCATTAGTTCCACGGCCTAAATTACCTTCTGCATGTAAAGGGTCCGCCATCTAACGTTTTTTTACCTATTCAACCGTTGGACTATT
Organism: Polietes domitor; assembly: GCA_947397865.1. Taxonomy (NCBI): domain Eukaryota; kingdom Metazoa; phylum Arthropoda; class Insecta; order Diptera; family Muscidae; genus Polietes; species Polietes domitor. The sequence goes on from OX377620.1 coordinate 64,393,959, forward strand.
ATTTGTGGGGTGCCTTCAAAGATAAGTGTTACGCCGACAAGCCAGAGACAATTTACGCTTTAAAGGACAATATTCGTGAAGCCATTGGTGAAATACAGCTGCACACAATCGATAATGTGCTTAAAAATTGGACCGATCGTGTAGGCTACTGCATGGCCAGCCGATGCAGCCATTTGAAGGAAATTATTTTGCATTATTAACCGGAAGGATTGTATTTTCAAATAAAAAAAGAAATTTGAGAAAATATTCAGTAGTTTTTTTATAGCATTTTACATAGCACTGTTAACCCATTAACAGTCGTCTATTTCATCAGTTGTTTATGCCTGTGCTAATTAAATTCCAAATTCTTCAATGAGAATTAGAATTGTTTTATAATTTATAGACAAAATAACATGACGGAGAAGTAGTTAAGCATGTGTTCAACTGGAGAAAAGTTGATGTGGAAGTAATACGTTTTTGGGCGAATCATGCAAGATTTTAACATAGGGTTGTCATTGTGTGGAATGGGTTCATTTATCCGTTCAGATCTCCGCCATTTCGTGCTTAGAAGCACTGCATGTTCGATGCTCAAATGACATTTTTCATAGGTGAAATTTACCCACTTTTGGATACATTGTCGGAATTATGAATCACTTTTTTTGAATTAATGAAAATGCAGTGAAACAAATTCCTTTAGAAATCCTTCTTAAAACTGATATTGCTTTACTTAATTTTAATAAAACTCTAGTTGGACGTATTTGGTAATTTTTATTTTATATCACATTTCAAAAACAACAAAATATTTTTAAAAACTTTATAACATAAAATTCCGTTTTATGTTATAAATTTATATAGTAGTTTTTGAATATACTTTCTTTGAAGGAAGTGCTGTGGAAAATTCTTTCTAGTTTTTGTTTTTCTTGTCGAATTCTTCTCAACTTTTAACTTCTCTTCCCAATGAAATATCGTCGTTAGGGAAAGTATCTTGGTCAGATACTTTTGTTGTAACATTCTAGTCTTTCTTTCTTTTCTAACATTTTTTAAATGTTCTTTCGCAACTCATTTCCCCCGGCTAGTTGAAATTTATTTCATTATTATTATATTATTTATGTACATGCCAATGTTAGGGAATTTCACATCCGCTTATTTTCGCAAAATTATGATCATTTTTAAATTTATAAATTATTTTAAATACGAATTTGTATCCTTTAATGTTGTTTTCACTTTTAAAATTTACCGATATTATTACTAGATAATAACTGCATAAATAGACACACCCAAAATTATGGTATGTAAGTTCGTTGATTGCAAGTGAAATTGGTTACTGAGACTCTTTAGTTTTAATGATTTCACTGGTCACTTTTTCTGATAAAAGTTTTAATATATAATTTATTTATTCGCACTTGAGAAACCATTTAGAATGAATAATCTTGCATTTAGGAAAAATTAAAGTGTCATTCATTTGAAAATACTTTAATTTTATTGCCGGGTATACGTGTTAAACTACATTTTTGGAAGTACTTTTGAAAGACTTCATTAGATGACAAATATATTTGTATTTGAGAAAATGTTTGGAATGAATTAGCTTGGATGTATTATTTAGGAGTAATGATAAAGTTATTCTTTTTGAACTACTTCCATGTTTTTTTGCTGGGGTCATCCACCAAATGTTGTAAACTAAAGATATATGAAAGGAGAAATAATAAATTATTCACTTAAAAACGAATAGAAACATTTTAAATTAATTATTTCTACCTTATTGCAACGCATTACATATCACCTGTAACTGCTTTAAAATGTTTATTCTCTTCCCTCACTGCTCCAATTGCTAGACATTTCCCGAAATTATATTAAAATTTTAATTTACATTTGTATTTCCCCTCCCTCTGTTTCTCTCTCTCTCTGCATTAAATACAACATGTTCTTCATATTCATACAATTTGCCAATGGTAAATTACATTTTTGATATTTGAACGAAAAATTAAAATTAAAACCACAACAATACACACCACCACCCACACATAATTGGAACGCAAAACGACAGCAATGCTGCCATAGAAATTCGGAAATGTCGTTTGTTTTTTTTTCGTTTCTGTTAAATAGTAACACCTGCTGTGAGTGTATCTTAACAACACGTGTGTTTGTAAAATACACACACATATTAGGGTATGAATATTACATACGACTATGAGTATGTTCTGCTATTCAATTCATTTAAAATAAAACATCCGATGAAGACGTAGAATAATGTCAAACCAAAGTGCCATTTACAAATTTCATTTAATGAAAGTTTCCATATTCTTTGGCACACTCACTCTTTCGTGTAATGAAAATGGGAAAATTCACACACACACATATCTGTGTGCTCATACTCAGAAACACTCTGGCTCTGGCTGACATTAAATTATAATTCATGAAGTGCCAGTGAATTGGGAACATATTTTTGCATTGTAAAAATCTTTACTTGTTTTAATCTTCAATAATGCATGTGAAGTTTGTGACTGAAACTACTCGTAAATGAAATGAGTAGTTATAATATTTGTGGTATTTTCATGTAATGTTGTAATGCAGAGAAACAACCGGGACAGGAGACTCAAGCGGACTTTTATGATTTTAAAATCTGACAGAATTATTTTAAATTAAGAACAATAGATTCAACTCAATATTTCGATTTTTTTCGATTTCTCAGTACAATACAAACTTGCAATGAATTTTAATTGCCCTGTACAAATGACTTCTGTTGTTTGGCTAAAAATTAATATTTTGAAGAATACTTAAGAATTTTGATATAGTGATGACTATACGACATTAGCTTTCGCTTGGAGGTAGTCTGTTTTAGTAGTAGCCTGATTTTTTCAGTTTTTGGTTAAAAAGTGATATTTTGAATAATTAGTGAAACAAAGCATTTCCTTATCACTACATAAAATTTGCGACTTGTTCAACCATATATTTTCATTGCAATTTATTTAACCTGCCAATTTCCCTTCTATTGTAATAATACAGGGTTTTCCAACAAGAGGTGTTATTTTGAATCACCCGGTATTTCGGTAGCTGTCACTTTTGAAGCTTTTATACTTTGACATTTGACAAGTAGAAACTACGCCATTACTAAAAATGGAACGATACACGCTTCAACAACGCATTGAAATTATTAAATTTCATGAAAGAAAATGATCCAGAATTCCATCGAAAAATCATCTTGCTGATGAGGCCCATTTCCACCCCGGTGGCTACGTCAACAAGACAAAATTG